>CAJVGC010000582.1:8608766-8669972 GCA_910822075.1 Senecio squalidus
GCTTCTTACACTTCCCACATTCCCAACACTTCACCTCCTGAGCATGATAATTACCACACCGTCCACACTGCTGATACGTACCCCGGATCTCTGGAGTCACCACCCGACGAATATTCTGTCTCCTAGCTTTCTTCCACGACTTACCATGAAGAGAGCTACCACTTCGTTTCTTTCCGGGATTCTGTTTAACTACAACTGGCGGTAACCCAACATCGCTACTCTGTACTGTGCTCTCCCTGATCTGGGCGACAATAGTGGGTATCATAGCTGTCAACTGCTCGGCGATGAGCTGACCGATGTCTGTCGTCATATCCGTTTCTTCATCACTGACTTCCACACTCGGAGTCGTGTTACAAATTCTCGCGCTCGGGCGACCATGTCTCGCTGACCATCTCGTCGCTGTCGTCTTCACAGGCGGCATCGTTCTGAAACTAAAAAGAAAGAACTCGATAAGCAAGATGTGTGCAACACGAAAGATAAGGCCAAGTGCCAAAAATAACAAAAGCAAAAATAAGCACATAAGGCAAAATGGTGCACACATAGCAAATCAGAGAAAATCGATTGAAAAAGCCTACGGTCATAGTCCAAGTGATTTCCTTCATAAAGCCACTTGGTTCGCTATAACCATTGGCTCTGATACCAATTTCTGTAACACCCCGCTAAAAGCGGAACGCAGAGTGTTCCAGTTAAAGATATCAAGAGTCAAGGATTACAACATTTACAACCAATAAACAAAACATCGGAATATATTAATCATGCCAAAGGTTTATCAAATACAATACAAAGTCAAAAGTGACCAAACGTCAAATACAAATACAGATCAATGTCATAAGGTGGATCATAAATGAATTACATCAACATAATGAATTCCAAATACAATAAATAGATGATCCCAAAATAAGCAAGGCATGATCAAAATAAATCCTCAAACTCCTGAAAAAGCGTTAAAAACGACATCAACACAATGTTGGTGAATTATTCGCAATATGTAAATAAAAGTTGACCCAATAAAATATTTGATTAATATAGTAAGTTTCAAATAGTATATCTTGAAATCATAACCTAAGTGTGAGCATAGATACCTAGATTAAGCATACACTGAACCTGACCACATTGTATCCCCTGTCCTAAGGTGATGGTAAACCAAAGGTAATAATCATACGGTCATAACATCCACTCATAGGGATATCCTATTGAGCAATGAGGGTAGGCCGATCCCATATAGATCTATATATATGTACCGTGGGCAATAAGCTAACAAGTGCATAAGGGGGGCTTAACCAAGCCTATGAACCATCTAATCTGAGGTGATACTGATACACTAGGCATACAAGATATACATTCATTTAAACAGTTCAAAATACGCTTTCCAGCCCAAAAATAGTAAGAGAAAAGGGGCTACGAATAACTCACAAAATAAGCTCGGCAAGAGATCGGGTAATAATCAATATGAAGCTAATAATCCGCCGCCTAAGTGCCCTAGATCAATATAACAAGTCTAAGTATCTCAATAACATAGTTCGGTTTAGCCTTGTCGGTTAAGTTTAGAGTTTAAGATTTATTAAAGTATTCCAACGATTTCCAAGTCGAGTCGTGATGACGGTTCAAGGTGACGATGTTCCGCGCCGATAGGGACGATGGGAAAATATCGATAAGTTTCACGTCATAATGACTTTTAGAAAGGAATAACATTCCGAGCCGAACTTGACTAACAGGAACGTCGATTGAAAGGAATACCGTTACCAAAGTTTATTGAAGTCAACCAAAGTCAACGTCGAAGATGTTGACTTGGTCAAAGTCAAAGATGTTGACTTGATTAAAGTCAAAGTCAACAATTGGAAGGAAAAGTCAAAATTAAAGATATTGATTTAGATTAGTCAAAAGTCAACAATTTTTGAATAAAAGTCAAAGTCAACGATTTATAGAATGGAAGTTAACTTGACACTTTAAGAGTAAAAATACTTTTATTTTCAGAATAATGGAGTAAAAATGATTTATGACGGTTTTAACAATTTTCCGTAAACGTTTGATTACATATTCTCGATTAAAGTTTAAGATCGCGATATGTCTTTGAGTCCAAAGACGCTAGTTTGGCTTATATGATACTTTTATACATGATAAGTTACTGATATAAGTTTAAGGTCAAAACACGTTACGAGTCTAAGTCGAAAAGTAACAAGAAGACAAGATTTTTTTGGAGATCAGACCCCCGGTGCTGCGCACCAGGGTGTAGGTGCTGCGCACCGGGGTGTTTCCCGAAAACCGAATTTTACGTTTTTGTTGCTAACTGTTTCGTTTGCCGTTTTTAGGCGAAAGTGTAAACTGATAAATTGTTAGTTTAGGTTCATTTAACATTTACCAAGTGTTATATATGTCTAAATGTGTGGTTTTACATATATTTATCATAAGATATGTTAATTTCGGTAATTAATATATCTTTCCGTATTTTACATGTTTTAAGTCCAAACTTTCTGAGATCGATTGGTGTTGGTCTAATATGTTAACCTAACCGTTTTCAAGGCTTGAAACCGAATTTAAAAGTGATGAAATGAAAAGATAAGAGTTTATGTTGGTTTTACTGATTTCACCCGCAAGACGTGTCGATGTGAAAGGCTTGCAAGTATTTCGGAAGGAGAGACTTCAAGGGTGGTGGTGAGGAGGTAGACACACTCCAAAAATACCAATAAAACCACCGGTTAGTAAGAGTCTCAAAAAGAGAAGGAAAAAGAATAAGGATTTTTCGGAGAAGTTTTCTTACCAACGTTTCAAGGAGATGAATACACCGAAAAGTCACTAAGCTCCAAGGTTATTTGTAGGGATGATAAGAACAACAATTCTCCATTCATACAAAAACAAGAGGATTGTTAGGAGTTTTCAAAATAGAGAAGGAAATAGAGAAGTTTGGAGAGTTTTACTTACCAAACTTATATCCTTTTTCTTCAAGGTAGAATACCGAAACTCCTCATCTTTAAGTATGCCAACGGTGTGGACAACTTGGTAAGACAAGTGAAACAAGGTTACAAGTTAGAAGAACTCCAACCAAGTGAAAGAAAAGAGAATAAAATGAAGGAATTAGCCAAGAATAACTTACCGAAATTTATGGCTTTTGTGAAGGACACTTGAGAGATGAAGTTGCAACCTTCTTAGCTTGAATTCCCCTTCAATACACTTGTGAAAAATGTTCTCAATTCTCTGGAAAGTTTGAGAGAAATGAGACAAGTGTGAAGTAGGAATTATGTGATAAAAGTGATATGATGTTTGAATGTAAAAGTTGGAAGTTTGGAAAGAGAATAGGTCTCCACACACATTGAGATCTACAATTAGATCAAATACACCCCAAATGGGCAACTTGCAGCAGAAATTACGAGAAAAGTGGTTTGGAATCTCAAGATATTGACTCACAAAGTCGGAATTGGAATTTAGCCGAAATTGGCCTAGGTGCTGCGCACCACCCTCTTGGTGCTGCGCACCGAGGGTATTTATGGTCAAAAAAATTAAGTCTTGGTTAAAGGATGGAAGTTGTAACAGATTCCGTTAGTTCTCCGTTAAAGGACTAACTTTGTAACAGATTAAGTTAGAGGACTAACTTTGTAATGAAATTTCGAATTATGATTTTCTTAACCGACGATTATGGCGTAAACTCAATACTTTAATAACGTGAGAATACTAGATATTAGGCACTTAGGTGATTCTAAAGCTTCCGTCTCGAGAGACAAAGTATAAATAAAATATAAACCCGACTCAAATGAAATAAACGTGAGTAAAATAAAGCGAAATACAAGGGTCCAAATCATTGCGAATAAAAAGAGTAAATGTCGGTAAAGAATGCTAACTCGAAAAGACGAGTTGTCACAGCATCCCCCAGTAAAAAGGAATTTCGTCCTCGAAATTCTACTGAACACCGCTGCTAGCAAAAAGACGTGGGTACTTCTTCTGCATCTCGTCCTCCCGCTCCCAAGTAAACTCAGCTCCAATCTTCGAGTTCCATCGGACCTTCACTATCGGAATCCGACTCCGCCGTAACTTTTTGACATCTCGGTCAACAATCTCCACCGGCTCCTCTATCACATGAAGCGAGTCATCCAACTGTAGTTTCTCCAGTGGTACAATCGGAGTCTCATCAGCAAGGCACTTCTTGAGATGCGATACATGAAATACGTTGTGCACACCGCACAACTCAGGTGACAACTCAAGTCGATAAGCCACTGGACCAACACGGGACAAAATCTTGAAGGGACCCGTAAAACGTGGACTAAGCTTGCTGCGTTTCTCAAATCGAAACACACCCTTCCACGGAGAAACTTTCAACAATACCATGTCTCCAACCTGAAACTCCAAAGGTCTCCTACGCAAATCCGCGTACTTCTTCTGACGATCTCTGGCGGCTATCAAACGATCCTTGATCCTGGAGATCTTATATGTCGGCTCCTGAATCAACTCGGGACCTGAAAAATGACTGTCTCCTACCTCGGCCCAACATATTGGAGATCTACACTTCCTACCGTAAAGAGCCTCAAATGGAGCGTAGTTGATGCTGGAGTGGTAACTATTATTATACGAGAATTCGACTTATGGTAAGTGTCGATCCCAACTCCCATCAAAATCTAACGCACACGCTCGAAGCATATCCTTCAATGTCTGAATAGTACGCTCACTCTGATCATCAATCCGAAGATGGTAAGCCGCACTCATGTCTAATCTGATACCCAAAGCTCGTTGTAAAGACTGCTAAAACCTCGAAGTGAATCATGCATCACGGTCCAAAATTTACGTATACTGGAATACCATGTCTATCCACGATCTCGTCGATGTACAATCTAGATAATTTCTCTACTCGGTATTCTTCACGAATAGGGAGAAAGTGCGCTGACTTAGTCAGTCGATCGACGGTAACCCAGATGGTATCATAACTTCCTGCTCTACACCCCAGACAAACTCCTCACTCTTCTGGGTCAATTTAGTCATAGGCGAGGCTATCTTCGAGAAATTCTCGATGAACCGAAGATAGTATCCTGCTAAACCCAAGAATGACCGGATCTCAGTGGGTGTCTTCGGAGCGACCCAATCTCTAACGGCTTCAATCTTGGCATGATCAACGTGAATGCCCTCACTGCTGACCACGTGGCCAAGAAAACTGAACCGCAGATTATCAAAACTCGCATTTCGAGAATCTTGCGTAAAGCTGCTCCTGACTAAGCAACTCCACACTATTCTCAAGTGCTCCTCGTGTTCTTCCTGGCTACGAGAATATATTAGAATGTCGTCAATGAAAACGATCACGAACTAGTCGGAGTAAGGACGACATATACGGTTCATCATGTCTATGAAAGCTGCAGGCGCATTCGTGAGACCGAAAGGCATAACTAAAAACTCGAAATGGCCATAACGCGTTCTGAAGGCGGTCTTCGGAATGTCCTCCTCCTGCACTCTCACCTGATGATCTCCGGATCGTAAATTAATCTTCGAAAAGAAGCAAGAACCCTGAAGCTGATCGAACAAATCATACATACGCGGCAAAAGGTACTGGTCCTTCACTGTCAGCTTACTTAGCTCTCTGTAGTCTATACACAATCTCATAGAACCATCCTTCTTCTTCACGAAGAGTACTGGCGCGCCCCACGGAGAGAAACTCGGTCTAACAAAGCCTTTATCCACCAACTCCTGAATCTGCTTCGAAAGCTCTAACATCTCCGAAGGTGCCAACCGATAAGGAGCCTTCGCCACCGGCGCTGCCCCGGGAACCAAATCTATCCGAACTCTACCTGCCTACTAGGGGGTAAACCAGGTAAGTCCTCCGGAAATACATCGGGAAAAATCATTAACCACTGGATTCTCCTCAATCTGCTCCGTGGGGTCTTTCTTCACATGATGTGCAAGAAAGAGTGTGCGATCCCGTTTGATGTACTCCCGAACCTTCATACGAGAAACAATCTTAAGGCGCTTCCCCGCCTTATTCCATTGAACTAACAACGGTCCACAAACTGATAACGGTTCTACGAATCATCTTCTCGAAACATACGATCCCTGCGCGGTGTGTCGTTAGCCAATTCATACTGATAATAACGTCGAAGCTACTCAGCGTATTCGGAATCAAGTCGATAGGAAAAAGTGATCGTCGAATCTAACACTACATGTAGAAAGTACTGCGGTAGTAGGCAAAACTCACCATCGGCTAACTCTATCTCGAAGAAAACACTATCAGCCTAGAAGTACGAGCAAACACAGTCCTATACTTATCAGATATAAAATTCTTCAAATAGCGGTCTAGAATCTGGAGTCGAACTTCTCGGAATCGCCATACTAGATATTAGGCACTTAGGTGATTCTAAAGCTTCCGTCTCGAGAGACAAAGTATAAATAAAATATAAACCCGACTCAAATGAAATAAACGTGAGTAAAATAAAGCGAAATACAAGGGTCCAAATCATTGCGAATAAAAAGAGTAAATGTCGGTAAAGAATGCTAACTCGAAAAGACGAGTTGTCACAGCTTACTTATCAACAACAGAAGAAGTTATTTTCGGATGCAAAATATTATTTTTGGGAGGAGCCGTTTTTGTTTAGGATGTGTGCCGATGGTATGGTAAGGAGGTGCGTTTATGGAGCCGACACTAGAAGAATACTTGATGAATGTCACCATGGCCCAAGGGGGGGCATTATGGTCCATCAGTGACGGGGAAAAAGGTGTTTGACGCGGGTTTCTATTGGCCTACTATTTTTAAGGAAGCGCATACCTTGGTTAGGACTTGTGACTCTTGCCAAAGGCAAGGTACGGTGACAAGACGAGATGAGATGCCACAACAAAGCATACAAGTATGCGAGGTTTTCGACATTGGGGTATCGATTTCATGGGGCCGTTTAAACCATCGAATAGGAATGTCTACATATTGGTGGCGGTGGATTACGTGTCTAAATAGGTCGAGGCAAAGGCTTTACCCACTAATAATGTGGTTATTGATTTTTTGAAGAATTTGTTTTGTAGGTTTGGCATGCCCAAGGCTTTGATTAGTGATCGGGGATCTCATTTTGCCAATTCCCAAATGGAGAAGGTGTTGAAGAGATACGGGGTTCAACATAGGTTTTCGACTTCCTACCACCCTCAAACAAGTGGGCAAGTCGAAAACACTAATCGGGAGATTAAGCGTATTTTGGAGAAGACGGTTCACAACAACCCGTCTTTGTGGTCAAAGAAGTTAGACGAAGCATTGTGGGCCTTTAGGACCGCTTACAAAACCCCGATTGGAACCACTCCATTCAAGTTGCTATATGGGAAGACATGTCATTTACCCATGGAGATAGAACACAAGGCGTATTGGGCGCTTAAGGAATGTAGTACGGATTTGATAGCAAGTGGTGAAACCCTATTTTTGCAACTCCATGAGCTAGACGAGTTGAGATGGAATGCCTATGAGAACTCCGCTCTTTACAAGGCAAGAACCAAAATGGTTCATGATTTGAAAATCCGGCGAAAAGGGTTTAAGGAGGGGGACAAAGTGCTTTTATTCCAATCCAAATACAAATTCAAAGCACCGAAGTTGAAGTCAAAGTGGACGGGTCCTTATTTGGTGAAACGGGTTTTCTCGGGTGGCTATTTGGAATTAGAAACGGATGATGGCGGATCATTTATTGTTATTGGTCAACGAGTGAAAATCTATCTTGAGGAGGACGAGGAAAATGGGATGACGTTGGAGGATGGGTTTCACCCATTCTAAGTGGAAAGAATACCGAGGAGTCAAGCTAGTGACTCGAGCCAAAAACGAGCATTTGCGGGCGAAACCCCGGTTTGTTGTATCTTTTACTTTACTTTCCTTTTCATTTTTCTTTTCGTTATTAGCTAGTTGTGTTATTTCTGTTTTAGTAATATTAGTAAGTTGTCGTTTAAGTTAACTTGAAAAACAAAAAAACAAAAAGGGAAAAAATTGATGTCTGGGCACTGACCGCGCCGTGGTCAGTCCACCGCGCCGCGGTCATACAAATTTTGGGTCTTATACCCAGATTTTAACAGCGCAGTCAAAAAAAAAAAGGTGAACCGGGTCGGGGAATACGCTCACTATCACATGCAACGGTACCAACCCACATTGGAGCACTTGACCCGCCAGTACCACCAGCAGGTCCCGGAAGCAGCACAGCAGTGGTCCGAGTATGACCCACCCATTTTGTTCCCGTGTATCCAACCCGACGACGAAGAAAGGAACACCTGATGGTCTTCTGGGCAGTGACCGCCCCGCGGTCAGCCCACCGCGCCGCGGTGGTTGCTGCAGCTGTTGAAGTTTTTGTTGTTATTTGTTTAATGTGTACTTTGCTGAACTTATTTAATTTTTATGTCGTGTCGGTGGGAACTTGAACAATTTTATTTTTATTTGCTTAGGATTTTTAATTTGTGCTAATTAACTTGTGTTTTTGTGATGTGTACCAATCTCAAGTCTGGCATTAAGTTCAGCACGTATGGAGTAGCATTCGGAAATCATGCAACATCAAAGGAACTCGCACGGTTTTGTTTTCTTTCTTTATTTTTCTTTTAGTATTTTTAGTTTTATTTTAATTTCCCTTAGTTTAGTTTGTTTTTTTTTCTTTTCGATGGAACACATTAGGGACAATGTGTTGTTTAAGTATGGGGGGGTCGGGAAATTAGTTAGTTTTTACCCCTATATCCATTACGTTTATTTTGTCCCGTTTGAGTCATTTAGAGTCTTAAAAAAAATAAAAAATAAAAAATATGAAACGCTTAAATGTAGTTAGGGAAGATGATAGGGGCTTGTATATTTAACTTAATTCCGGTACTTTAACGTGAAATTGTTTAGGAACATCTTTAGTTAATAAAATACTTGTAAATAAGAATTTAGGTTTTCTAGTTTTAGTTCCTTAAGTTTTTTCGAAAAATCAAAAATCTAGATAATCACTATTTATCCTTAGTACCGAGCCCTTTTAGTCCTTGCACCCTTTCGGGGGTAGTTGGGGAATCCTAGTATCATTTAAGCCCTTGGAGAATTAGAGGCGAAGAAAAAGGCCACAGGTCTTTCCCGTCGACAAATTAGAAATTGATCCTCACTATAACGAAGACTCAAATCCCGTTACACCCGTTCACTTCAAAGAAAATATATAAACACAAATCTATAATATTTGAAGTGAACAAAAGTGAGAGGAAAAGAAAAAGATGAAGACTAACCAAACAATTCTCAAGAAAGAATGTACTCAAATGAAGAAAATGCTTAGTGATATTTTAAGGGTTCCCCCGAAAGTAAGGCGTAAGGGGTCGGCCGTAAAGGCTGATCGCTTCAACTACGGTTGGAGAGTGAGGACTAAGGGGTGATTATTTAGACATATCAAAACTAGGGGAAGAATTAGGAGTTAACATTAGAAATATGTGGTTTTTGTTTACTTAAGTAATTTAGTAGCTTTAGATGTTTGTAGTCGGTTTTACGATCTAACAATTTCACGCATATCTTTAATTTCCCAACACCGGAATTTAGTTAAATGTTTGAGCCCGTGATTCCTTATCTTTTCTTAAGTTGTATGTTTTGTAAACTTGTTAGTAGGTTTGAGTCGGATTTGCTTAGGGACAAGCAAATGCTTAAGTATGGGGGGTTTGATATCGCTCATTTATATGACTATTTCATAGCGATATTTGTTACGATTTTAGTCCAAAACGTAATGGATAGACCCGTTTTATACTAATGTTTATGAAAAGTGTGTATTTAGATGTTTTGTGGCTTTTTGGAATGAAACGAGATAGTTTTTTGACTAATGACATGCAAGGGATTAAGCAAGCAAGAAGAAAAGGAAGTCTGGATGCTGACCACGCCGCGGTCAGTTAACCGCGTCGCGGCGGACAAGCTCGTTCATGTATGATTGTATGGAGAAGGACCGCGCCGCACCCAGTCCTCCGCGCCGCGGTCGAGCAGCTGGCAGTTACACTTGTTAGTTTTTAATTGCTAATAAAGTGGAAAATGAAGGGACTAATTATTGTGACTTAAAGAGAACGTGGGAAGGACAGAAACATCATCTTTTTTATCATTTCTAAAAAAAAATCTTATCATTGGAAGCATTGGAACAATCTTTAATTTCGTATTTCATCAAACAATTGTCAATTTCAATTCCGTTTAGTTACTTGGAGAATTTTTGGGAGCTTGTTACTTACACTTGGTATTGATCTTTTATCATTTTTATTGCAATTTGAATCATGTCTTTTACATATTTGATTGTGTTTGTTACAATTATGAGTAGCTAATTTCTTTAAACGTTTGTTTGGATTTTGTGATCGTTTGTGTGTTAGATTTTGGGTGTGAAATTAGATTGATGTTTAGAGGTTAATTGGGGATCCGTTTGGGTTAATATCTTAATTATCTTGTTAGAAATTGTTTATACTCTTGTTTGGTAATCTAAAAACGGATATTCGAAAGGAATCCGTAATTTTTACTAAAATAGGAACGAATTAATCGGCCGGTCTTTAGTTGATTATAAGTGTATGATATTCGAAAGGAATCATTAACAACAATTTAAACAAGTAGGTATTAACACGAACGCTAGCTACTAAATCAAGAGAAATCGGTTTAGGAGTTAGTGAGCTGTTCGAAAGGAAGCTTATAGATTAATTCTCAAACATCGGCTTGAAACTTTATGCACATTTACTTGGGGTGTTAACGGTATTCGAAAGGAATCGTTGCATGGTTGGGTAATTGGAGAAATCCGATATTCAAAAGGAACTTAGGATTTTACATTAGAAGTTTATCGACATTTTCACACCTAAGAAATAACACATATTCGTAAACGGTCCAAACAAGCGTCTTTTTATCCATATTTGAATTCTAAAGTATTTTTACCGTTATTATAAGCAAGTCTTCTTAAGACCAAACCCACTTGTTACTTGTCACGTGTTTTTATAAAACTAATACTTTCAACTATAAATAGTCCCTGTGTTCGAACCCGATATTTGCTAATACTATTTTACAACTGACAAGGGTACACTGCCCGTGTCGTAATCTAGTAAAGGTTTATTTTCGGAAAACTAGATTTTTCGCATCACAAGCCGAACACATACAATATGAAATTTTATATCATACACTAGTAGATTAAAACATATTAATCAGTACATACAAAAGATTTCTACCCATATTACATCATATTGTTTTTATCCCATTACAAAAGATTTCCATCCAGATTACATCACAGTATTAATCCCATTACATCAAATTGTTTTTACCACACGTTACCAAACTAAATTTCCATCCAGATTACAGATTACACAAGCATTCTTCAATTCTTTGATGTGCATCGGCTTTTAGGCTGTTTCTGGTTTCTTCAGGCATGTTCAAGTAGTTTTCTGCCTCTTTAATTGCCTTTTCCTCATCAGGTTCAGTTACGAGAGAATCATCTTGGTAACATATTTTCTTCGCAATTCCTCAAGCTGTTTTTTCTGTTCAGGACTTTCTTCACGGAATCCAGTTGCCCAGTTTTCATAATTGTTGCCATTGATCGTCTCCATATGCCTCATAAGGAATACCCCACAATCAGAATTATTCTGTTTTGTTCTCCATGGCATTTGTATTATCTCGGGCTCAACCAACTTCATTTCTTTTGCTTTTGGATGTTTTTCCGAATCCAAGTAAATTTTAAACAAGTTAATCTGTAAAAAACATTATAAAATACATATCAAATATCTATTATTCATACTAACATTATTATATAAAAGTAATAATTCTTACCAAAAGCAATGGTACAGTTTCATATTTATCTTTTAATTCTTTTTCAATTCCACATTTGTCAACAATCATAATTTTTGGATTCTTCAAGTTAAAGCATACGAGATAGTACTTTAACTGAGAAAACACCGGAAAAAACACCTATTTTGGACAACTTCGTCAGTAAAAATGCATTAACATTTTAATATATATTATGTATATGTTTAAACTTTGACGGATTTCTTACCAAGTCAAACTCATGAAGGTTTTTCTTTTTGTAGCAACTAATGAAGTCAACAATGTTAAACCAAAATTCTTTAAATAGATCCTCGACATTTGTGCTTTGACTCACCATTTTATCATTCTGCAATGAAATATACATGTGCATTATACACATATTAACTATAACGGTATTTTAAAACACTGAGTTTAGAATAATACCATGATATCAGTATGAAAAAAGAACCGTCTTGCTGAATCGGGACCTCTTAATTTTTCATCTTCATGGTTACAAATATTTGCCCAAACCCTGATTGAACCTTCATGGTTAAGCATGTCTGGAATTAAACTCTCGAACATTGCCCTTTGTGCTTCAATTCCATTTTCATCTCTAAAGATGATATCCCTTTTATACAAATGTGCATCGTAGTTAACATTAAACACTACATAAAAGATAAGAATTATATTAACTAAACATATATATTAAAGTAATACTTACTGTTCTCCAAATGTAGCTGAGAAAATGCTTTCAGAAATTTTATTTTTGGCTTCAGCCAACTTTCTCCCCAATTGAATAACTCTTTTCACGTTAGGAGACCTCATAGAATATGTCAGCTTTAATGTTCGTTTTGTTTTTTCTGGAAGGCATTGTTCAATTCTTTTTTTCACTTCAACAACTGGTACGATTTCTTTTCCTTTAACATTTTGGTGTTTTTTCTTTGCTGAATGTTTCTTTCTTGTCAGAGTCATCTTGCTTAGTTGTTTCTTTGTCGTACTTTTGGTTTTTGATAACTGTTGGGGTATTGGTTCAATTGGCGTTTTAAATTGGTTATATTCATCTTGATTTATTTGTGGTTTGGGAGTTGTTGTGTTTGGTACTTTAACTGGGGATTCATTCAGTTGTGTGATATTTAAACTAAAGCTTGGACCTTCAAAACTTTCATTCTTCTCAACAGCAACGTTTCCTTCTTCTTTGTTTGTTTCCAATGTCTCAGCATCTTCATAATCAATATACAAAATGTGATAAGATGTGCATTATAATATGTCAAAAACTTTATGATAACACAAGCAAAAACTACTAAACTAACCTCCTTCAAATCTTGCTTTCTTCAAGTTTTCAATATGACTACTTCCTGGGAATCGAAGAAGTGCCTTTTCTATCAACTTTTTGGCATGCCTCTCCTTCTCGTCAATTTGTCTATATATTTCTTCGATTTCCAAAATACATTCCTTCTAAACAAGAAAAAATATGTTTTATTATATATCAAATGTTAGTATAATGCATTGATATTAATCTTAGAATATTTACCTCTTCGTTTGTATATGATGATTTCTTTTTTTTTTGGCATAAGGTTCCTCAATTTCCACTGTTGGAGTTCTTTTCGCGATGCTCTTTGTCATTCTTGGAGAGGTTACATCACGTGCTTTTGGAACATAATATTCTGGTAAAAAAATTATTATCATTTTTTATAATTTATAAAACTTAATACGAATAATAAAATTAATTTTTTGATTGTACCTTGACTTGCAGTGGTTTTTTCATTGGTCTTGAATTCCTCACTTTCCACGGTTGCATTTCTTGGAGAAGGTATGTCAAGGTCTTGTTGGTAAAAATGATCAGAATCTTCTGAATGCACATGTGCAGGGTCTTCTGAATGAACATGTGCAGCTTCTGGATTTGCAGCTTCTTCTGTATGCAGCTGTGCAGCATCTTCTGAAATCAGCGGTGCAGGTTCTTCGGAATGTGCAGATTCTGGATGTGCAGCTTCTTTTGAATGCAGATGTGGTGCATCTTCTGAAATCAGGGGTGCAGGTTCTTCTGAATGTGGTACATCTTCAATTAGATTACTTTTAAGCTCTTCTTGAATCAATTTCAAGAAGTCACTAACTCCAACTTCTTGCTCCTCCAAGACCTTTAATTTTTCAGCAGTCCAATACTTCAATGGTGGAATTAATCCTTCGGTACCTTCAGGTTCTGGTCTTTTTGATTCTGCAAACAATAGCTACAGAAAGAAAACTTATTTTAATACGCATAAAAACTGTGCATATTTACTATTTTATTAACATGTGCAAAAAAAATTACTTACTTCTAGGAACAATTGTGGGCCGTTGAAATGGCTTTTTTCATCCCATTCTTCTCGGCTACTTTTTAAACATTCTATAAAGAACCCACACCAGTCCATGTTCTTCACTTCGACAGGGTTTGATAAAGTATACAAGAAGGTTTGGTTTACTGTTCCACATTTATTTGCTTTTCCTAATACCGTCATAACAGCGACCAAGAAGTTCAATTTGTATAATGCACCCCCCTCCCTTTGACTCTTCATTTTTTCAGTCACATTTTTCACATAAATTCTACAAGGATTTGTTTCGGGGTATTGTGCTCTCCAAAACTTAGTTAACGGATCATCAACCAATTTTTTTTTCTTATATGTCTTAATTGGAATATTTCCCAGTGGAAATCCAATTATTTCATTGACAACCTCTCTTATAGCTGTGAATGACACATCCTTCATTTTCAATGTCAAAGTTTCGGGATCGAAATTCTTAACTACCAAATAACCTAATCTTGCTGGTATACTTTCAATACTAAAGTTTACCAATGCTTCAAACCCCAAACTCTTTTAGTTGGGCATCACTAAGGTTTTCTAGTGCCTCAAACAGTAACTTAGGAGGGTTTCGTAGTCTGATGGGTTTCAGATTTTCTAAATCGTCTACTACTTCAGTATCCCCCTTTATCATTGGACCTAACTTCTTTTTTTTCGTACTAACTACCAACTTAGTTTCTACAAAATCATCATCTGGGTCGGATTCAATGGGAAGATCCTTAAGTTGATAAGTTAGTTTGTGTTTAGGACCTGCATATAGTTTTTATATACACATTAGATGCATCTCCTGTTTAGTATCATGATATACAAAATTTCATACAATATGATACACAATAGTTAAGCATATAATCTGTGTATCATATAGTAAATATATGTTTTGTGTTACATATATGTGTAAAAACTGTTATGTATCAACAATTATGATACACAATAGTTATACATATATAACTGTTTTTGTTAATCAACAAATATGTACCACACAAACAAAAATTCTACTACAATAAACAACATTTTTGTATATGCATTTAACATATGTATAATGAAATAAGTAACGGAAATTTATAATATAAAAAAAAATTACTTTTTTTTGGAGCTGGACGATCATTTTTGAACTTTGTTCGTCTCTCACCGACTACTATCTTCTCTGGTTCATCTTCATCTTCATTTGATATTTCTATAGCCGTGTCTTCTGTATTTTTGAAAACTGATGATAACCTCATCAGTCTATTGCTTCGCCTTTTTGCTAAACAAAATGAAATCGAAAACGTTATGATGATTATGATGTATAACAATGGCGAATTTCATTAGAAAACTTCAAAATATTAACGGATATGATACACAATATAGAATTTTTTAAACTTACGAGTTAAATCTTCATCCGTTTTCTTCATTTTTTCTTTCATCGAACAAAGAACCGAGAGTGATGAGTGATTATGATGTACAACAATGGCGGATTTGAACGAAAAAATCGATTTCTAAAAACCCTAATTTCGTGAATTGGGGAGGGTTTGGTGAATTGGGCGAGGTTTTGTGTTATTGGTCGATTGATTTTTTGTTCGTATTAGTGTTTTTATAATTGTGAAATGACATAAATACCCTTTTGTATTGATTTTTATAAAAACCCACTTAAGTATTAATGATTGGTTGTTATCGCTTCTCACACTTTTTACGATATTTGCATTTTTTACACGATCTCACCCCTACACACACACACATATATATATATATATATATATATATATATATATATATATATATATATATATATATATATATATATATATATATATATATATATATATATATATATATATATATATATATATATATATATTTGGTTTCAAATAGAAAACACTTAAATATTTGGGAACCAACCACTTTATAACCAATTATTTAACAAAATCCATTTCATTTTAAAAATTAAAAATAATTATATATATTTAGGAAC
This sequence comes from Senecio squalidus, assembly GCA_910822075.1. NCBI lineage: Eukaryota > Viridiplantae > Streptophyta > Magnoliopsida > Asterales > Asteraceae > Senecio > Senecio squalidus. The sequence continues at coordinate 8,624,719 of CAJVGC010000582.1, forward strand.
CATAGAAATCATAGTAACCACTACGTGTAAAATGGTATATCATCTCCTCTGTGTGGTAGATAATTATAAAGATTGATTGTCTATATAACTTTCATCAAACTCGCAAGTTTACTCATTTCTACGAGAGCATGTGATTATGAATATCACAGTTACTACAATACCATATATCAAACAAAGTTTTCAACATCGAAAAAACAAAAATTATCGAAAATCAAATATAAGTCCAAAGAAAAATCATATTCTTATCGATTATATTTTTCTATTACATTTGTTCCCTTCGAAAAATAGATCGATCTCCTAATTTCAATGAGAAACGCCGATAATATTTCATCACTTACGGGTAAATACATGAGGTAACTGCCTATATTTTTTTGGTAAATACGCCAAGATCAAACCAAGGAAGCACAAACATAAGGTTACTCTTGCCATGATTATGATTTTGTGAAATGTTTGTGAATTTCATTTGATTATATATAATAAAAAAAATCTCTTTAATAATTTAGAGATCTTGTTAATTAAATTATTTAATTACGCATAAAAACTGAATTTTATTTTGCAATAAACTGAATATATTCTAATTTGATAGTTTGACATATTTTTTTCGTTTTTCTTTTTGATTCTAGTTGAATGTATATAATATAACAAATATATGTTTTGAAATTCATATTTAATGTTCAAATCATATGTGATTGTACCTTACGAATATCAACATTGTCCGAAAACGGAAAAATCAAAAATCGACAATTTTTTTTCCACTTCTATATAGATTATACCTAATATAATACTTTTGTGTTTTAAAATTAACAATTAAAGTTGAAATCATGTGTTTTATTGCCTTATAAGTTTTCGAAATTTTATATACATAATAAAATCACATATGATATACAATACAATCATATGTGATATGCATACTATCACATTATGTCAAAAAAAATAAAGGAAAACAAAAACTGTCACATATGAGATACAATACTATTATATGTGATATGCGTACTATCACATTAATGTCAAAAAAATGAAGGAAAAAAAATCGTCAAAATTTGATATTTTTTCTAAAGTTTGGTAATTTATACGTTTTATAGTAATTCTCTTTTATAAAGCTTTATGAATTGGTGCTAATATCACATGTGATATTATCGTCAAAATTTCAATACCCACAAAAAAAAAGGTCTTCGAAAGTATATACCAGTGCTCTAATTGAAGATAAAAACGAGACGGTCGCAACGGTGTAATTTGTTTCGTCTAACGATTAACGGTTTGTGAGATAAATTGATATAAAAAAAATAGGTTTTGGTTTTAATTTTAGCCATTAAATTAAAATGTGATGAATGGTCAAGATTGTGTGTTTTGGTTTTAAAAAAATTATATGTCTTAATTCATCAGTTACCTAGATTTAGATAGTTTTCTTCTACATTATATGATAGCATTCACCTAAACCTCGTGATCAATGCAGCCCCAATTTCTCACCTTCATGTTTCTACTTCAAAACCCTGAAGAATGTGACTTTGTGGAACCGTAACTAAACCAAAAGAGTTTCAGCATAAGCGGAAAAAAAAATAATTCTTCTTTATTGCCTTATTGATGGCGTGTTTACCATTCAAGGTCTCTATTCTTTTTTTCTTGGTACATATAACACTATAAGAAAAGAAAAAAAAGTGGTCACTACATCTGGTCACTAAATAAAATTAGTGACAAAAAAAAACTTATTTAGTCTCTAACAAAATTAGTGACGGACCTATAGTGACGAAAAGTGACCATTCAAAAATAGTCACTAATATCGTTAGTGACCAAATTTGAGTCGTCAGTAAAGACCTTTTTTCTTATAGTGATATTAAAGACCGTTGCAAATTGGTTGCACGTGTAAATCGTAAAAACATACACCAAAAATGATAGAAACGGTAGTATATAAAAAGTTTGTTGGTGATAAGGTACCAATCTTTGGTAAGATCTTTGTAATATGAATATACGATGCAAAACTAAGCTCAATTGCCTTAGTACACTTACATATTGAGGAGGGGGGAGGTATATTTAACTTTAGGCATGTTAATATTAACTTTAGGTTGCCCAATATCGAAATTAACAGTCACTGATTGGTTCAGTTAGTGACTTTGTTTAGTAAGTCACTCATTACACTCGGCATAAAAACGTCAGAACTCGTAGTAATTGTTTTTTCACTTTTGTAAACCATTTTTGATGGTCGTAACCGTCTCTAACTTTCTAAAATCTAAAAGTTTTATAAATTTTATTAACAAACATTGAATAAACAGTAAACTAGTTATAAACTTTGAATGGTAATTCAAACGTGTTTTTTCATGGAAATGTCTTCAAGATAATGTAAAAGAAAGAAGAAAAAAACCCAGATAATACACACAAAGGAGTTAATTGCAAAATTTGTCCATGTGGTTTATAGAAAAATGCATTCACATTTCATGACATTCATTATATGAATTGATCATCTTTTGGGAAAACTTGTTTAATTTCGTTCTTGCTTAATATGTTGTCATGTGGTAATTTAAATTTGGATAAACTCTCGACAAATATGAAAGGTATTAAGTTCGAATAATGTTATAGACATTAATTTACCGGCTGCGTTAGGTAGTGAGTTAAGTCATATACATCTGAGAAAGGAATAAATATAACCTTTCTATTGTGGATGCAATGGATCATATGGATCGGGTGAGGCTATATCCATATCCATATCCATTTATTTTTTCGTTATTCATATCCATATCCATATCCATTTAATAAATTTTCATCCATCCATATTCATATCCATTGGATAAGACGGGTTAATGGATATCCATTCGATATCGGTTTTTTTTTTTTTAAATCGCAATTGTTTTATATATAACGAAGCACACGTTAGCCTAATATTTTTCTTAGTTCGTCACATTTATCAAAAAGTAAGTTATTAATACTATTAATAGTGTATATGGACGACAATAATAGTTATCAATTCGTTTACATATACATAAAATAGAGTATTAATATATGTATAAGTATCTAGATAACTAATAAAACTTGTTTTATGTATTTGTATAATAAATCATTCAAATATATAACAATTACAAAATATTTTGTTGTTAAAACTGTATTTTTAAGATAGCAAATGAAAAATATTATGTCTAGGCTTTTAAAAGTGACGTGAAATGTGATATAAATATAGGATGGAGCTTTTATTAGCTATAATATAAAAAAAAAATGTATATAAATATATTTAATTTTGGGTAAATGGATGAATCCATGGATGACAAATTTTCATCCATATCCGATCTACTAAACCTCCATATCCATATTAATATCCATTATTCACCCATTTACGTCATCCATATCCACCAATAGTGGATGAGATCGGATGGATATCCACTGGATCGAGTGGGAATTGTCATCCCTACTTTCTATTTATCCGTTCTTTAGTAACTATGAATGTTATAAGTTCTGATTTTTGGAACTTTAAGTGTCACGAGTTTTAATTTTGGGAGATAAGTGAAAATGTGTAATTATAACTTTTGGAAAGAAAATCTTATTGTGGTATATAACAAACGGGTTGAGATCTTAAAGACTATTAAAAAACTTGAGACTAAATTAATCAATTATAGATCTCTATTTCAAAAACTCATTTAAATTTTGTTTAAAAGTTAATTATCTTAAAAACTATTAATGTACTAAACAAATAAATTAGACAATTGTAACGGGAATTAAACTATATTTCTATTGGAAACTCACTCGATATACCTTCCACGAAATTTTCCGGGTTTTTGTGATGAGTTTTAAAATTTTATATTATAAAATCACATTTTTATCACTTGTAATATTGGTAGTATAACATGTAATTTTTTATGTTTTCTTTTTTATTCTAGTTAAATATACATCATATAACGTATGTTCGTTTTAAAATTCACATTTAATATAAAAATCACATGCGATACTACCTTACGAATTTCAAATTTTGACCATAAACGAAAAAAAATAAAAAGTCGTCAAAATTCGAACTTTATTCCGGGTCCATATATGTTCTACATCATATAACATTGTTGTATTTTAAAATTCATATTTAGAGTTAAAATCATGTGTTTTATTGTCTTACGAGTTTTTGAAGTTTTACACACATTATATATCACATATGATTCTCAGTACAATCACATGTAATTTTAGTACTATCACATTTATGTCAATAAACGAAGAAAAAAAAAATGTCAAAATTGTTTTTCTTTTTTTTCTAAATTTAGGTGATTTATACGTTTTATAGTAATTCTTTTTTATAAAAATTGTCGTATTTGTGCTAAATCACATGAGATTTTATCGTTATAATTTTAATACCCACAAAAAATAAAAAATAAATAAATAAATAAATATCGTCGAAAGTATACAAAACCATTGCTCTAATAACAGATAAAAACGAGACGATCGTAGTGGCGTAATTTGTTTCGTCCAACGATTAACGATTTGTGAGATAATTTAATTTTAAAAAATAAAAGAAAAGTGAATTCTTGTTTAATCATAGTCATTAGATGAAAATAAGATAAATAGTTAAGATTGTGTGTTTTGATACTTAAATAATTATGGGAGTTAATTACATAAATCGTCACTATTGTTTATCCAAAATTATGGATTTCGTCTCTAAGTTTAAAAAGTTGTATAAATCGTACAAGTTTAGAAATTAATTACGCTTTTCGTCCTAATTTCTAATTTGCACCCGTAATTGGGGCAAAACTTAGGGACCAAATCCGTAATTGGGGACAAACTTTAAGGACAAAAACCGTATTTGGAGCAAATCTTAGGAACGAAAAAGGTAATTAATTTCTAAAAGTGGATGATTTGTGCAACTTTTTAAACTTATGAACGAAATGTATAATTTAAAATAAATCTAAGGAACGATTTTTGTAATTAGCTCAAATTATAAATATTGGTTAATCATTTCTCTATAAAAATAAAAAAAACATATATGTGATCTATCTTTAAGTAAATACAACAAAAAGAAAAATATCCACGTTTATAAAAGTGAGTAAGTGACCATATTTTTGTGAACAAAAGTACCTATGCCCAAGCTTTTTGTATCATTACAAAACACCATATTCTAGAATTACATCAACTATTTATAGACATATTTGGGTTTCCATAAAAAACATTCATTTTTTACTCCACCACATATTGAACATGTCATGGGGGTTGAGCCACATCTTCTTGACTGTTTTCTTGTTCAATATCTCCCTTTGCATGGTGGTTCCGGCGATAACCGACGTTACCATGGCGGCACTTTGTCCCGGACAAGATGAATGCTCTTTAGCCATTTACCTCACTGGAGTTCAACAAGCGGTATTTATATACTAGTTTCTTCATATTAATGATTATTTCTTTATGAGTGTTTAGGTTTGAATAAATAAGGTAGCCCGTTTTCATAAAAGCTTACATTGGAGTTGTTTTCATATACACAACATTCAGGGCGTGTTTGGTTTAAGAAAAGGAATGGAAATGGAAAAGATAATGGGAATATAAAGGAATATAATGGGATAATTTAATTAACTAGCTTCATTAACCTCGATTTCTAGAGGAATGAGATATTATTCATTACTTGATAATATTGATTACCTTATAACAAACCAACCTCCATCAATTATTTTCATTTTTATTCGTTACCTTCTAATACAGTCAAGCATACCCTCATTACAATAAAATAGTTAAATTTCTCACACTATTTTAGGTATATTCTAAAACTAAATTAGGGGCGAAACCGATTTTTTTATACAATCTACATTAATATTTCGAAATTTATGTCGATATTTCAAGAAAATCATACATTACGAAATATTTGGATGGCCCATAGCCCATCCCTGCCTCTTAGGAGCCCATCCCTGCCTCTTAAAAGCTCCGCCATATAGCTTGTAAATTGGATGGATATGTTTTAAAATTTGAAAAATAATGTAACCAAAATTTGTATTTTTGTTGCTCAGAGTGTTTTTAATCAATAGTGTAAGTTTTGCCACATAATATTGCCATTTTCACTCATTAACTAATAACTATAACTAATAATAATAACACAAAGTAAATATTATACAATAACATTAAATAGTAATAGTGGTAATATATATATATATATATATATATATATAGAGTTGGTTTCATTTAAGAACCATGTAATTATTTAGGAACCATTAGGAACCAAGTTGGCAATTTTGTAATTAAACTCAAGGTGGCAATTTTGTAATTAAGTCAAAATTGAGAGCCAAATTGGAAATTAATTAAAACCACTTTAAAATCATAATTAACTTTAAATTAACATATCTAGAGTATAACTAGGTTTTAGGAAAAACTAAATACACCATTAGAACAAGCATTTAATTATCTTTCCAACGAGCACCCACTTGATATACTTTTGACGACTTTTTTTTTTTTTTTTTTTTTAGAGTGAGTTTCGGTATATACACTAGTGTATATACTAAATATTCACCAGTGTATATACTAATTCACAAAAAACACATCTGAACCATATATACTATACACTAGTGTATACACTATATTCACTAATGTATAGTTATACACTAGTGTATTTATACACTACAGTAGTGTATTTATACACTAGTGTATACACTATATTCACTAATGTATAGTTATACACTAGTGTATTTATACAATATACACTAGTGTATACACTATATTCACTAATGTATAAGATGTATTCTCTATTGAATACATGGTATTCACTGGTGTATATTGTATATTCACTTGTGTATATTGCGTATTCACTGGTGTATATTGTATATTCACTTGTGTATATATATATTGTATATTCACTTTTGTATATTGCGTATTCACAATTAAAAAGAAATTAATATAAAGATTCGTATACATTAGTGAATATAGTGTATACACTAGTGTATAGTGTATATGGTTTAGATGTGTTTTTGGTGAATTAGTATATACACTGGTGAATATTTAGTATATACACTAGTGTATATACCGAAACTCACAAAAAAAAAAAAAAAAAAAAAAAAGTCGTCAAATGTATATCAAGTGGGTGCTCGTTGGAAAGATAATTAAATGCTTGTTTTAATGGTGTATTTAGTTTTTCCTAAAACCTAGTTATACTCTAGATATGTTAATTTAAAGTTAATTAGTATTTTAAAGTGGGTTTTAATTGATTTCTAATTTGGGGATTTGACTTAATTACAAAATTGTCACCTTGCCTAAAAATGGTTCCTAATGGTTCCTAAATAATTGATGGTTCCTAAATGAACCCACCTCTATATATATATATATATATATATATATATATATATATATATATATATATATATATGAGGTGGGTTCAAATAGGAACCACTAAATATTTGAGAACCATTAGGAACCAATATTCACCAGTGTATATACATATGATATTCACCAGTGTATATATATATATGATATTCACCAGTGTATATATATGATATTCACCAGTGTATATTTAATATGATATTCACCAGTGTATGTATATACACTGGTGAATATCATATATATACACTGGTGAATATTGGTTCCTAATGGTTCCTAATTATTTGTATGATTCTCATTTGAAACCAACTATATATATATATATATATATATATGATAACTGTAATAATTTATTTATGAGGGGTTTTTCTTCAAAATTTTAATTTAAATTAAATACTAGCAAAGTTTTGTTCATTTCTATTCATAGAAATATGGAATTGGCCAATCGAGTTGTCCCATTGGCAGCCTCCCCTAAGGAAAGTCTTGGGTTCGAGCCTCTCTCTAGAATTTCTCTTTAGGTGAATATTAGGAGATATGTAACTAATTTTAGTATAAGGTTCGTGGGTCGCATACTGCCCAATTGAATGTCACTATGGCTCCAAATCACTAACATTATCGTTCAAAAAAAAGAAATATAAAATTAAGAATATTCAATTTATTTCTCTTCTCTCAAGCAAACATCTTAAAGCATTAATAATATTAATGTCCATTTTTAATTTATGGTTTATTAAAAGAACTCGTGAATAAACATTATATGATATTATTAAAAGTTTTGAGTATGAAAAAGAGGTGCATGCAAATCAACTTTATATAAAAGTGTGACAATGAGTCATTAAGGAAATGTGACAAGTGTTACAATAATCCATGAGCAAACAAATATTGTTTAGCACTTATTAGTAGTGTTTTCTTATTGATGTTATTTTGTTATAAATAACGACAAAAATAGTCCCTATGTTTTGAAACTCTTTTTCGAAAGAGGTCTCGTGTCTTTTATTACAATTTTGATCCAAAATAGTCTACCTTACCTTTCATCATTTTATACCTAGATTTATATTATTTTAGTTTTATAATTTTGAAACCAATTCGTAAGATAATTAATAGTATGGTTGTAACCAAATTTCACGCGTAGCGAATGCTTCTTAGAACTGGTTTTTGGCAAGATGAAATGAATAAATTCTGATTATTTTTTCTGGTTGTTGTTGCCTTTTGACATCTTCCTTTTATGCCTTAATTATTTTTAAAAAAACAAGGTTTGGGTTTAATTCTTTTAAAGCTTGGTGGTTTATATAAAAAAAACAAAGTTTTAATCTATATATTTATATAAGTTATATACGTGATTATGGTGTTTTCTAATGAAAGAATTTAAATACATAAACACAATTTGAATGAAAATAGAACTTGGAAAATTGGAATAATAAATATATGTATCCGTTTTGGATCAAAATACTACATTTACAACTTTTCAAGAACTTAGGTCGTCAAAATTAAAAGACAAACGACCATTTCTAAAAGTAACTTCATATGGGGTTCAAGATTTTTGTAGCACTAATGTACGATATTTGAAACTTGTTTGTATCTAACAATGTGGTTTTTGTCATAATAGTTTGTTTCTTATACAAATTCAATCACTAACATTTACCAAGATAGTTTTAACTATTTGGTGAATAGTATTTTGAATATATTTTATTTTCTTTCTTTTTTCTAATATAAGTTAACTGAAATATAAGTTAACTGAAAACAAAAATTACAATGACAAAACTAAGTTAATTTGATGAAAAAATTATTATTGTTTTTACTAGAACGTTTTGTTCGTAATTGATTAAGTTTTTTATTTATTTATTTAAAGTTCATTGTTTACGTGTTCTTTTAACGAATTTTAAACTAATATCTAAAAATGTATATTAAATCCTGTCACTATAACTTCACATTCAAATGTGTAATTTATTTATAATTATATCGCAACTCACTGAATTAAACAATTAAATACTAACTAAAACTTGACATTCAAATGTGTAAATTAGTTTAAAGTTTAATTATTTACAAACAATAATTTGTTATCATAAGTATAACCCCTAATTTGAGTTTGATTTAATATCATATATATTTTTAAATCCTGCCGCGACGCGTGGGTTAGAAAAATCTCGTTGACCCTTACATTAAACTTGTTATACCAATAGTCTTTAAAGCAATTTTTTGTAGAGTTAATAATGGTTTAATCTTCAAACTTTCAATTCATTATTTATCGGTTTAACAAATTCATTTTTTTTAAAACGTTTTTATCTTTAATTTCAATCATTTGTCGTTTTAAACACTTAACTTTTAATTAACATCGTTTTAACCTTAACTTTTAAACCAATTATTGTGTTAATCCCTAAACTTACAAAATTAATGTTTAAATCCTAAACGTTCGTTATATTGGTGTTTTAACCACTCGAGAAATGTTTCGTTATCTAAGTTAAGAATTTTATGGTATAATTGTATTACAAGTTTAAAAACTATCAATATTATAAGTTTCAATCTGAACGACCATCGGTGTCGCAACATTTTACTTTTAGCTAATTAGATATTAATTTTCATAGTAATGATAAAGTTATTTTTGAAGTAAATTTTTCAGATCATAGGGATGGGAGGTCTAGTGTTGATGCCCCTAATCGGAAATCTGTCTGATCATTATGGAAGAAAACTGCTTCTAACGTTTCCGATGATGCTTGCCATTTTACCTAGAGGTAAAAACATATTGAAAATTTTATTTTTAGACATTAAAAGGTTATAAGACACAAACTGATCTATATGTGTGAGATACTGAGATAAGATTATGGATTTGTGTTTTTGTACTTGAATATGTGTTGAAACTATTTCTTTGAACATATGTAACTATGTTCTATAATAATAATAACCTTTCTTCATTAATATATTAGACAGATTAAAGTAGAAAAACCGAAAGTCCCAGGGAAAATAAATAATCTAAATATACATGACTAATATAGTAAAAGACATGCATTAGCTTAAGGACTATATATATATATATATATATATATATATATATATATATATATATATATATATATATATATATATATATATATATATATATATATATATATAGAGGTTGGTTCTTGTAAAACAAACTTTAAGGTAAAATAAGTAAAAAAAAATTAAAAAATAATTTATAACGTTAGATATTTTGGATTATCGTTCGTTTTAACCATATATCAAACTTTAAAAAACAAAGTTTTTTTGTACATCAAAAAATGGGTAGTTTTATCGTTGTGCATCAAATTTGAATATTTACTGCACAAAAACAATGAATTTGATGCACAACCCTTAAACGACATATATTTTGATTCATATCAAAACTTGCTTTTTTAAAGTTTGTTATAATTGAATAAATAAACATAATACAAAATTACACATATTATAAATTATTTTTTCATATTTGTTTACTTAATTTACTTTAAATATTGGTGTATAAGAACCTCCTCCTATATATATATATATATATATATATATATATATAGTACTAGTACTAGTCTAAAATATGGTTTTCGTCCCATAAGTTTCTTTATTACATTGATCGTGCATTAAAACTTTGTTACACTGAGAGTCATAATTGAAACGTGTAATACTCATAGTTCATGTTTGTGATAAACCCTAAACTTGAAACACAAAATCCACTTTATAACTATCAACATTACAAGTTTTATTCTTGCCTTTTTGGGGATGATCAATCAAACTTTTGGGACGAAACCATAATTTGAGTTATACCATAGAAAACATTTGCGTAAAAAAAATTCTAGACACGATGTTTTATAATATGCATATAAAATATTGTCTCTTGACATTACTATTTTTACTAATATGATTTGTAGTGTACAAATCACTACCCCTGAAATAAACATATATAACAAAGATCCATTTATGTGATTCAGTGGTGGACTCAAACCTCGTGAACTCGCTAGCTAAATGTTGAATAAATGTTCGAGAATTTAAACATGACGTAGATACTACTAATTAAGACAGTGTTTGGAAACAGTGATATTGGCATATAGTAGGAAAAGGGAGTTCTTCTATGCATACTATCTGCTCAACACTCTCACGTCCATGGTTTGCGATGGGAGTGTCCTCAGTCTTGCGCATGCTTATTTGGTAATCACCACCGCTTTTGTACCTTTGCTCCTAAAGTTGTTCTTTAGTCATAAGGTGGCAAAAATCTTAATAAAACGAGGTAAATGTACATATTGTTGGTAATCAAAGTGTAAAGCTCACTCAAACTAACTAAATATAAACACTCTGATATGAATTAAACAAGATTACTTTTATATATGAAAAGTAATGTATAACATAATGGAAAAGAGAAGTACTAAATTTGAGAAGAAGCTACTGACTGCATTACTTTATTGATATTAATGAAGGCATATATATAGCCTTTTAAAAGAGAAACGTGTACATTCAAAAACCCACTAGAAAACCTCTTTGATCCTAAAGAATAGGTAAATGGATTGACCCCACACTCTTGATTCCAACGTGCCCTTAAGAGTAGGTCAAACTTATCATACTTACTATCTTATTCAACACATGCATAAAGGAAATAAAATACTGGATCAATATGACCCATTTAAACTACCCGTTGATCACCCGAACTCATGACTAAACGATTAACCCAATACATATCATTGATTTATTTTAGAGTGAACTTCATAAACGGTATATGTGGTTTTACCGGGTACCACGAATTAGGTCCTCTATGCAAGTTATTTACGGGTTTAGTCCCTACTTTCCGTATTCATTACATATCATGTCCTTACTTTTAACTTTCATTGTGACATTGGTCCGTACTTGTAATGCTTAGTGCAGATGAGAGACTGCATAATGAAACATTGAAGGTAGGGATCAAAACTTGTAAAATGTTTTTATGAGAGACCATATATTTATGTCAATCATTTAAGTAATATATGTGTGAGTACACATATAGAAACATAACATTTTATGTTAATATTATCATAACATAACATATAATATTGTCTAATAATCCGTAAAACAATATAAGCGTCGGTCAGGTATGTGATCAAGTATAAAACCATTTTAAACAACTAAATCTGTTAAGTGAAAACTAATTAGAAGTTATCTAACACCAACGTCTAAACATTGTTCAACTTGTATCGGTTTAATTTCCAACCGTTAGGCGGATAACGTAGCAAAGCATCAACGAATATCGGCATTTGGAATCCTATCTGGCATCTCAGCATGTTCTTTCGTCTTTGGCAACCTCCTTGCACGTTTCCTCCCGTCCGTTGCCTCTGTCTTCCAAGTAATCTTACAAATTTTTCCATTTGTTGTAAGATTACTCGAAGAATGTGTTGTCTTAATTACTTTGTTTGATGACAAATTTAGGTATCTTCAGCCATGTCAATGATTTCTGTAGTGTACATGAGAATTTTCTTGCCGGAATCTAACATGGACGCCACAATAATTGATGTTTCCTCCAAAGAAGAAGAAACACCAACCGAATGCCTTCTGGAGAATGAGAGTATCAACAATCAGCCACCTATACGGACAACTCCTTCATTGTTCGATTCGATTTCCTTGTTGAGGAGTAGGTATGTTATTTTCGGAATATTTGTTTGTCACTAAGTAATACATATAATTGGCAAAATTAGGAGTTACGCACTTTAAGTTGTAGATTTTAGTCGAGCTCTTAGTTGTGCAGAAGTTTTTGGCAAAGAGCTGTAGCTCAAAAGTGTAAAGGGTCGGAAAAGGACCCGTATACAGTTTAAACTTTTTAGATTCAACTACAGAACATACTTCTATACATATACCTACTCATGAACCTAATGCTATATAGCATTGTTAAATCTATTAAAGTGTTTGTGGTTCGAAACTTTGAATGTTACTTTCAGCCCAACATTTTTACAAACAACTGCTGTGGCATTCCTTTTAATGCTTGGCGATATTGGCGCGTCATGCGGATTGATGGTACTTGATACACTCTTGTATTTAATTAACAAACCATGACTTTAGTACTACACACATAACTCTGATTAATTAGTTGGTTTTGGTGGTTTGCATTTTGTAGTACTATTTGAAAGCTGAATTCCATTTCGATAAAGACCGGTTTGCTGACTTGTCGACTATTGTTGGGATTACCGGAATTATTTCTCAAGTACCCGTTATACACTCGTCTCGTGATTATAGTATCACTTCTTCTTGAGGTTGTAAATTGTTTATATATATTATATAATATACTTTGTTTAAAAAAACATGTAGATGGCTATCATGCCCATATTGGCAACCATAATTAATGAAGAAAAACTTCTCGCGATTGGGCTTGCTTTCAACTGTTTATATGTAAGCAACCGATTTCATCTTTAATTTCCATTAGCCTTCCCGAAACCAATGTTTTCATCATTTGACGTTGAAGTACTTTTGAGCTAAAGTTTCATCAAATATAAATCTCTGTCTCATGTCTCGTCTTTGTTACATGATTTACCTTCTCACATTCTTTTGGTAGTGAGTTAGCCTTTTTTTCTTCTTCTTTTTTTCTACGAAGTGTAAATCTATACGCATTTCCTCGTAAGTAAAAGGAAAAAAACACTCATATCCCCTCCAAAAATCTCAATAAATTGAAACTTGACTACATATTTTTCTCTCTCATTATGCAATTCTTAATATGTTATTTGGATTGATATGCAGATTTCTGCATTTGCGGTAGCTTGGAGCTCTTGGGTACACACTTCTCGTATAATGACATAATACACATAGATTCATCCTCAATTTTGTCTCAGTTTTGCTAACGAGTTTGCGTGAAACAGGTTGTCTACCTTGCACCCGCATTGAGCATTCTGGCGGTTTTTTCATTACCAAGTGTGAGTTCAAGTTTATTTACTTTCCTTTTTGTACCCGCGGTTTACTTCTACCTTCAATCATTTTACTATGCTTTAGTTACGGAGCATTGTATCAAAACAAGTTGGCCCTAGTGAGCAGGTAAGTAGCCACATTCCTCCCACACCTTAGTTGGTATAGATTCCGTAAGTTGTCAAAACGGGTAATTTCTATAAGAGTTTGGTTAGGTTGGGTTGGCCTGAACCACGTTTTGTCCAAAAAAAATTGTCTTATATAAAAATGTATTATTAATATAGTTTTTGACCCGTTACCCAATCTGCCTGACCTGCCCGTTTTGCCACCTCTATCTACTCATAAACGAATTTTAGAATCATTTCTTGATGGCTTTTTTTTGTCTGTCGTCACAGGGGAAGGCACAAGGGTGCATTACCGGCCTAACCTCACTTGCAAGTATAATTGCCCCATTTGTTTTCAGTCCTCTAACAGGTTAGAAATTAACTTCAAACCATTATCATCATTTCATGATCAAATATACTATTTTCTAACAAATATTTGAGGGTTTTTTTTTCTTCGTCACAGCATTATTCTTGTCTGATCATGCTCCATTTCATTTTCCTGGTTTTAGTCTTTTGTGTGGCGCCTTTATTGTGGTACGGTTTCTAAACCATTAAATTATTCGGTTTGTATTTTTTTAATCTCAAACGGGTCAAACAAAAAAAAATTATTTGGAACACGTATCAAACTGTTTAAGATACCAAAAGTTTATACAAGTATGTATTTTTCTTATAAAATAAAAATACTAAAGAATAGATAAAAAAAAAAAAAAAAAAGTATTTACGGGTCAATAAGGATCATTTCGACATATACTAAAATATAACCAAATAACGCGAAACAATTTAATAGGGTGGTGAATGATTTTTACTAAAGATCAAACAATTTTAATTTTATTTATTTTCAGATGATAGCATTCATACAAAGCCTCATGATCAAGGCAGCCCCAGTTCTGCCCCTTCCCGTCATACATTTAGAAAACGGCGGATATGAATCAGTGTAATCGTAAATATGTGTTACGCTAAAATGTATCAACATAAGCAAACTTTTTCTTTCTTATTTTTGACCTCAATGCTTTTGTGTTTATCGTGAATTATGGCTTTGTTTCACTTGTAAAGTATTTGCTTAAACTCGAAGATTGTTAATTAGATAGTTAAATGACCGATCAAATGGTATTTTAGTCATCTTATAGACTCATATGATACATGATACATTGATGACTAATGTTGCGTTTTAAAGACAAATGGACCTTTAGCGTAACACTAGTAATTTATTCATTGGAATAGGGAATTGTCCTCGCTAAACAATAATATAGTTTTGAAAACCCAACACTAATATTCGTATATAGAATGAAATGACTAAGATACTCTTTGATACGAATATGATAGAAAAGAAAAATTAAGTAAATCATCATAACTCATAAATAAAATATATTTAAGTTGTGTTCTAGAGTTAATTTAATAAAGGAAAAAAACAAAAAGGAAAGAAAACTAAATATTTTTGTGTTCTTAAGTTTATTTTTAAGAAAGAAAAGAATGGAAGTGAAAGAAATGAGAGATGATTCGTCTTTGTTTTGGTTAAAATTTTATTCTCAATTTTGTGATGATCGAGAAAAAAAAATACCCAATATACACATATTGTAAAATTACTAATTTATTCTTATATCACATTATTACATGATATTATAAGGGAATAATTGTAAATTTTTATTTTTCCTTTCTTTTATCTTCAACTCAAACACACTAACGGGTGTTTGTTTCGGCTTATATAAGCGACTTATGAGCTTATTTAAATTTTTATAAGCTCATAAGCCCATTTTTTCCGGCTTATGAGCTTATCAAGTTGAACTTATGACTTTAAATAAAACATAAGCTCAACTTAATAAGCTCATAAGCCGAAAAATATGGGCTTATGAGCTTATGAAAATTTACATAAACTCATAAGCCGCTTACATAAGCCGAAACAAACACCCCCTAATATGTTACACCTTAATCTTCTTTTTCTTTCTTTTATCTTCATTTCAATTACCATCTATGTTACATTTCAAACCCTACAAAAACGTTTGACGTAAAAACAAGCAAAAGTATCAAAATTTAGTATCAATCGAACACAAAAGTCCGACACTTGATTATCAAATTAAAAAAAGTTCATTATTCGGTACCACTGGTATCATGTTTGATATTCTATATCTTTATTGACCAATACCAAATCAATATCAACCGACACATTTTGGTATGATACTCGATACCATTAGTACCCTTTAAAAAATTACTCGATATCAACCGGGTATTTTTTTTCTTTTCTTTGAAAAATTACTTTATTTTTAAAAAAAAAAAAAAAATAGTAAAAATTTCCAAATAAATACTAATTTAACCAAAGCACACACAACAAGAATCATATTTCCCCAAATTCCTTCCAAAAAAATCAAACCAATTTCATCTTTCAATCACTAATTTCACACACACAATCATCATGGAAACCCTAATTTCATCTTCTGCATCAATCGTATCATCATCTTCTTCACCTCCATCCGTTTCAATCTTTTCCCCAAAATCAAGAAACCGCATCCTTCGATTCTCGATTTCATCGAAAAGTAAGCTAATTTGGGTTTATAATTTATGGGTGTTTTTAAAAATTTGATTTTTTTTATGGGTTTTGAATTTTGATTTGTGTTTGTAGGTGATGAGAAGGAATTCGGTATCCGATCGGAGACGAATGATGCAAGTATTGTTCCAGTTTCCAGTAATCAAGCTTTTTCCAAGGTGGTTTTTTTGTTTAATTTTGTTTTTGTTAAAGTATTTGAATTTTGGTAGTATGATGTTGTTTTTAATTGTTTAGGTTGTGTTTATGATTTTGCATATTTAGAAGCGGTTATCGGTTTTTATAGCGAAACCCTCACTTTTAAGTGTTTGAGATTGTATATTTTTAGCTCGTGTTAGGTCAGGAAAGACGCATTTTTAAGACATTTATAGTTAAAATGCACTTCTAAGTGTATGTGAAAATTTGGTATTTTGATGCGGTTTTCAGCTATTTTTAAGGGGTGTTTGGGATTGCATGTTTTGAAGTGTTTATCGGTTATTGTGTTTCTATATAGCCAGAATGCAGAGAAAATCAGAAAGATACTCTCCCGACACAAAACAATTTCAAAAATAATCACCAAATTCGCCAAAAGTTTCCGCGCCACCTTTTTGTCACGAGAAGCAGATATGAAAGTACGGTGCGAGAATATTAATGGTGGCGCGAGAACGTGTCCAATTTAGAACCACTCATTTCAACATATTTAATTCTGTCTGGCAACATAAAAAGTGACGCGAAAACTTTTCGCGAATTTAGTGATTAGTTTTGAAATAAAGTTGTGTCAGGTGAGCATTCTTTCTGATGATTTTCTCCAAACTGCACTTTTAAGTAACTGAGATAAGGATAATTTGAGCTAGTTTTAGGCGTAAAAGACACATTTTTAAACACTTGGAACACTTGTTGCCTTTTTATAAAGTTAGGCAGAAAAGGCACTTTGTTAAGCACTTGGTTTGATATTTATTTCGAACGCAGTAAGCACACCTCATACACCCTTTTAAGCATTTTTATATAAACACCGACAATGGTGCTTATAAAAAAAAAGTGCTTATTTAGAACAAAATAAGCAAAGAAGCACTTATGTTTTTCCACACGAAGGTATGACTGTATGAAATGGTCAAAGTTTCATTGAATTTGCTTTGTTTAAATCAAGTAACATTGATAGGTTTTGGATTTAAGTATTATGATTTTGGATTAGATTAATGAGAGAAAAGGCGGACGAACTAGTATTGCAATAACTAGTAAACGAACAAATTAAAATGTGTATTGATTGGGTGAAAATTTCATATATAAGAGTTTACCATATATCATAGTCCCTGTTTTGTAGAGTTATTTAGTAATATAATCGAATATAATATTGTATTATATGTTTTACCAATATTGGTAACGTAATTTACCTTATGGTTCCTATGCTCGGTAAAAGAATGAAAGTATGTTTCTATTTTTGATAATTTTCAAAGTACCTTTTAATGTATGAAATAATGATCCCGTAACCTTTCTAAATAATGGAAGTCTAATGCAAAAGTTTTGACTTGTAAGTGAATCAAATGGGTTGATTAATGTGGGGTATACTTATTATAGGATGATGCCATGGGATTAGTTCTAAGTGCAGCAAACGTGAGTGGTTGGACAACTGGGTCTGGTTTAGAAGGCCCGTCAGCACCTGCAGGCGGTACAGAGAAGATTTCGACTTTTCCTTGGTCCCTTTTCACCAAGTCTCCAAGACGTAGAATGCGTGTAGCCTTTACTTGCAACGTATGTGGTCAAAGAACAACCCGCGCTATTAATCCACATGCGTATACAGATGGCACCGTTTTTGTTCAGGTACTAATGTTTTATTACAATTATTTCTCAATGATAGATGCTTTATTTGATATGCTATAACTTTTGAGCTTGTTCAACTGATAACCTTAAAAACCGCTATATAAGATTTTCTAAAAATAAGTAGCCTAAAAAGAAACGTGTCAATAGATGCCTAAATTGTATTGTTAATCTATAAAATAGTCTTTGGGTTATAAAACAATATCTTATAAGTGAAATAACATAGTTTTTGTAATCATAAATGGCTCGAAATTTTGGCCAATAAGTATATTAGGCCAATCTAACCTGTTTTACACCGTACCAAAAGTTTCCCATTTTGGGACAAAGTTTTTGGTCAAAAGTGTTTCTGGATGATTTTGGTCAAATTCTGATGATATGTCTACTTGATTGGATTACAGTGCTGCGGATGCAATGTATTTCACAAGCTCGTGGATAATTTGAATCTGTTTCACGAGATGAAATGCTACGTGAATCAGTCCTTTAATTATCAAGATCCAAATGGTAATGCGGGCAGTCTTGGCTTCAAGTATCTCGACATGGATGATGAAAACGATGACATCTTTCCACTCATATGAGGTGAAAACTTATATTATATAGAAGTAATTATGTACATTCTTATAATTGTACCTTGTAACTTGTTGTGGTAATGTGCTTGTATATAGATTCTGAACTATTTATCGGATAAATAAGTGTTTGTATTTATATCATTCTCGCATTTGCAACCTCTAACGGCATAAAATATATTAATTTTAAGACCGAGTCTTAGAGTAAGGTTACCTTTTGGGTAACAGGTCGAAAAGGGTTCGTGTTTGTTTTGTGTTGTGCTTACCCGTAAAACCCATTTCCCAATCAACAGGTTGTTTAAACTTATTTTTAGGTTGAGTTAATTTGACTCTTTGTGATTTATGGGTGCATAAGCATTCGCCTGTACGATATTTGGGATTTCAAAATGTCGCATGAGATATACAACATTTACGGTCTGGAATACAAATTTCGTAATATTTACGCTTTGATTCGGATCATTCTAGTTTTAGAGGATGACATTATTTTTCTTCACAACTTGAAAGTTTTATACTCTCATTTTAGATACAAATCGACCATACATTTCGACCAATCCGCGTCGGATAATTAGATAGATAGCATTATCCATGTGGACCAATATCATCAACCCATATCCAAACTATTACACAAACCACACAAATCACTTTATAATCGCACCCCTTTTCCTCGCAATCCAAAAACTTATCTCCCAATGGCAAGTATTACATCTTCCACCATGTCCATCCCATCATTCTCCGCCCTAAAGGCCGGAGTCGCTTCAAAGGCGACCGCCACTGTCAAAGTGGCGCCCGCCCCGAAGCTTTCGGTGAAAGCTTCACTGAAACAAGCGGCAGCTGCTGCTGCCGCTATTTCAGTCAGCGCGTTACTTGCAAGCAACGCGTTGGCTATGGAAGTCTTACTAGGAGACAATGATGGTGGTTTGGCTTTTGAGCCGTCCACTTTCAGCGTCGCTTCTGGTGAGAAAATTGTGTTTAAGAATAACCGTGGGTACCCTCACAATGTTGTGTTTGATGAAGACGAGATTCCGGCTGGTGTTGATGTGGCTAAGATTTCGATGGATGAGGAGAATTTGTTGAATTCAGGAGGAGAGACATATGAAGTTACATTAACCGAAAAGGGGACTTACAGTTTCTATTGTGCACCACACCAAGGTGCTGGTATGGTTGGCAAAGTTACTGTTAACTAATAAGGCCTTTTGTCAAATTTTATGAAAATTGTTTTGTAAAGAGTTGATAATATAGTATCTATCCAATCTGTCTCTTATTATTTCACTTGCTGTTTGATACTACCATACAACTAATCTATATCGATTCTCGACTTATAAAAAGTGGAATAATGTATGCTCGTTCTTATTCTATCGATTTCTTTTACGGTTTAGAGTTATAATTAGTTATATGTTTATTATCATTATGTCAATAATTTAACTATAATAATGGTAACATTAGATAAATAACAATGTGTACAACAACAATGGGTTTGAAATGAACATATAATTCAACGGTTTCATGAGATAACCCGATCTATATTCTCCTAAATATGTCTAACAAAACCCGAAGAAAACAATCCATAAGGCTGATCCTCTTGACCGGAAAGTCACGGGCTCAAGTGAGAGAAATGACCTATTTACCCTTACCTAGACCGCCATTTATTTGATATTATAAACGTATGTGGTAACGGGTATGGGTAGCGGGCTACTACTCGGGGTAAAAAAAAAACTCTTGTGGAATTTGTAAATGTTATGTAATTAAAGCATTAGGAAGGTTGGATATAGAGCCAAGGATTCTACCACCAACATCAGGGAAATGTTCATAATCGGGTAAATGGGTTAATTTCCCATCAGTATCAACTTTAACCGGGTACCTGAGAAGATGGCCTTGTAACGGGGTAAAATCGTCAGAAACAAATCTTTGCCAGTTCTCTTCTGCGAACTCGTTTATGTTACGTACACAATCTAGACTTTCAGGCTCCTTGAAGTAATCTTGGAGCTCTCCTAAATGTTCGGCCCATAGTGACATTCTGTATCCGTATACCTGAATTTCACATTGATAACGAAAAATGTAAAATAGTCAGAATAAGGTAAAATAACATGGTCTAGTAAAAAACGTAAAAACTGAAAGTAGCCTAAAAAGGAAACCGGTCTAAAGTCTCCCAAAGAACGATAATGCATAAAGCCTTCTAAAGTAGTTTATTTTTCAAATTATACATATTTAGTTATTTACAAACGACATGTTTTGACCTGTTACCCAACCCGAATGTCCCACCCATTGTTACATTATCTAGATCACACTACTTGAATGAGTATAGTACTAACTTGACCATGTGGGTGCATTTTCTTTTCGCCCCATGTGTGATATGGCTGATAAGAGCCCATGGCTATTTCTGTATCTCGTGAACCAGCCATGGATCTTTGGTTAATGTTCGCAGATCCTAATATCACGTATTCGTCATCTACTATCATTCCCTTCGCATGTACGTAGATCATAAATCTCCCGTTCTTCTGAGAAGTCGAAACCTGCAAGAAATATGACACATGTTTTCTTATCACTTTGGTACAGTTTAAAATGGGCAAACGGATCATTTTTTTGACACTAGTAAAAATGGCATGGTCAGGTTGAGTTGGCTTTTAAACGTCTTTTTGCTCTTTCTAATTATTTTTATTAAATAGTTGTTATCGCAAAAATAAGTATATAATATTACATTTAAATGAAACGAGTACGAGGTTGTATGCATTAGAATAGACTTTAGACGATTTTCAAAAGTCGTATAATGTGAACTCAAATGCTTACAACATGTTTTGGCTTTTGACCCGCTTCTTTTGCCACCTCTAATCCAGATTATGGCGTAATTTACTAGAAATATAATAGATCCAAACACATTAATTACCGAACTGCCGTCTAAAGCCTCGTCCTTGCATCTTTCACGATTACCAAGGCAGTAGAAATTTAAGTAGTCTTGTGGATGTGCATTCTCTAGCTCTGAATTCTTAATTTCTCGAGCAATAATGTCATACATCATTTGCATAGTCTGTGCCTGAAAAAAATCAATAACATATCATACGGGTCGAAAGTCATCCAACTGTATTTTGTATTAGTAAAATTCCTAAATATTATTTATTCAAAAATTAGATAAAAAAATATGTCGCGTCAATCCATCCTGCCTCACCCATACCAAAAATTGTCACTTTTGACCCGTTACACAACTCATAATATTGAATTTTGTTAACTAGAAGTACATCGAGTCAACCCATCCTGTTCTGACCCAAGTATCTTTAGATTTTATGTGTTTAACAAGAAGTGTGGCGGGTTATCCAAATCATTTTGACCCGTAAAAAAAGTTGTCACTTTTAAACCGTTAGGCCACTGCCCAACCTATAATATTAATTACATGATAATTTTTTTTATTAAAAATGATTTCTTTATGAACAAAAAGTATACCAGTTCAACTTAACCCGTTTTGACCGGCAAAAAAGCTGTCGATTTTGACCCATTACCCAACCCATAATGTTAATGAAACGGGAGATGTTATATAACTACCTGCCAAAACAAGATTCCTTGAACAGGGGCAGAATTAGGGACACCTTCAGGCCACATTGGAATAACCACATAAACCGAAAACCTCTCGTTTGCCTTAATTTTGCTAGCAATCTTTAACGCTAACTCCATTGGGATCAGATGATCAGCACCTAGTGTTATAAAACCAGTAAACGAGTCAGAAGAAAAATCAGTAGAAACAAACGAAAAACGTTTTGATATTTGAATAAATATGTAAAATGAAATTGCACAACCTGTATCTTTATATGATGGCCATGCATATGATGAACCAAGAAAATATTGATTCTCGATATAGATGAAGTGGTTCGCGGATCTTATGGCTTGAATGTATGCCTTTTGAATGCTTGCATCAATTACCACATTTTTTGCACACATAAGATTCTGTTACATGACAACATTAAAATAATGTCAAAACATAACACTCGCTTTTTATAGGTGGAAAATGGGTCATTTTTGTACTGGGCGGGTTGGTTTGACATGTGACACTTTTCTTTAAAATCGGTTATTAAAAGTCAAAATGTAAAATTTGGCTACAAAAAATTGATTTATGAGGTTTTATAAATTAAAAATACAAGTTGGGTAACGTTCAACCCGTTTGACCCGTTATAGATTAAAGATAACCCCAAACCAGCCAGCTCTGTGAATCTTGTCCTATCAGTTTAAGTTAAAACCTGAGACTCGGCTACTTTAGAATCTTTGGGAAACCCTTCCAATGAACCAGAATCGATAGAGCGGAAAAGCTGTTCATAGGAAAAACCCAACAAACCAAAGGTCAATAGAGCATATACCATATCTAAATATTTGATATAAAAAAAACAAGATGGCAATTTCGACCCATTTACTTATGAATGGGTGATATTGGGCATGGTTTATCCCTAACAGGTCAAATGAAAAATAAACCTAAAGGGAAACGGATCAAACATATTAATGCATGCTTACAGCCTTCTCAATCATTTTTTTTTGTTGAAAAAAATAGATTTTCATTGTAATAACGTAAGGTTGCCAAAAAATAGAACTTTTTTGACCCGTTATCCAACCCGTCCATTTTACCACCTCTAATAAAAAACAACCATGGTTAAAATTCAAACCTGAACATGCCATCTATCATTATCTTCCTCCTTTGTAACCCACAATGATGGATCATCATTTGGAACCCGAGATGAAGGGCAGAGTATCCATGGAATCCGTTCAATTTTAAATAACGAATCGTCATGCCATGGGGATATCTTTTTGACTCGTTGACCAACTCGAGACCATTTTGTAGCTTTCTTCCATCTTTGTTCAAAGTTTTTAAGCACGTCATGTGCAGCAGGACCATCGATCTTGCAATGTAAATCATGCCATGGTTGTCTTGGATATTTTATACCTGACTATCATAGACATAATACGGTCTCAAAAAGGAAAATCGACATTTAAATAATTCGGAGTTATAGTTATTTATCCTTATGATTAAAAGAAGATAATAAACTTACTGAAAAAGTTGCATTATGATAATCGTCTTTAAATACAGTGCCACGATCACGAAACAAACGATGTTCTGGTGTGTCGTAGCGTCCATTGCAGAGGTCGAGACCTCCAAGAAATGCAGTTATCTTCCTGTAACTTCCGTGGGCTGCAGTATCCACGATAACACATTTTTGATGATGAGTGTATAGTGTTCCAACAACCTACAATTTATGAATATAATGAACAAAATTTACAAATTGTGAACTTAAAAGGGCGGTTGTAATAAACCCAAATAGAAGCATTCCTGTTGTTTGAATATGCTAAGCTTATTGCTTGCATATCGAGGTGCTAATACACAATGGACAGATGTGTGTTTGAAAAACTTCCGAGTTTCTTCATCATGAGTTTGCATCACTCCTTCCTACACCCAAAACCGTTAGATATTAAGTTTGAACTTTAAAATGTACCTGTATATCTCCTTTAGTGTTCATATACCGTTTTAGGTGCTTTTCTGCTGAGCAAATTTACTGGCTCAAAATAAGTCATTTATAGAAAGAAAAAAAAGTACATACCGTTTTAATGAAGAATTTGTCGTGTGAAGTTTTATCATCCCAAACAAGCAACAAAACTTTCACTCCTTCCAGTGATTTGCATTTCAACAACTCTCCAAGAGTCAAATCCCCATTTTCCGGCAAAGGCTTTGTAGGCTCCCTAACTAATTTCACCTTATCAAAAATCGACCAACCAACAACATACACTAAATGACGAGCTTCTAATATCGCATGACACATATCTTCCCAACATCCCCTTTGCTTAAATGTTTCACAATCTCCGTCTAATTGAATCTCCGGCAATTGTCCCTCTCCAACGTGTGCGTCTTGATATAATGTCACATTACATCCTTGTCTCATTGGAAAATAACTTCTTGTCAAACCATAAAATTCATCGGTACCTGAGATCATACTAATTTCATATTACATGTTGTTTGAGATTTGCTTATTGTTTTCCACTTATCGCGGTTTTTAACAATAAATAAACACTTTTGAGTGTGTTTGGATGAAGAGAAAACATTTTAAGGTTTTCTGCATAAGTTTGGATGAAATAAGAAGTAATCTATAAGCAGATTGAAACTACTTATGCTTATTTTATTGTGTTTGTTTTAGCTTCGGACTTAAGAGCTTATTTTGTTTAGGGTGTTTCTCAAAACGTCATATTTTGCCTATGAGCTTATTAAGATTTCAAACTGGAAAAATAAGGTCATAAGATGAATAAATTGAAAAATATTTATCTTAGGGAAAATAAGCTATAAGCCCGAGAATAAGCTAATTAAAACAAACACCATAAAACAATAATTGTTGTTTTATGTTTTAGCATATTTTCAGGCTTATATGACCTTATTTTCTTCGACTTATTTTCATAAGCCCATTTTTCAGCTTATTTCTAGCTTAAGTGCTTATTATTCGGTTTTAAGTCATCAATAGCTCATAACACAAAATAAGCAGAATAAAATAAGTTAATAATAAATTATAGTATACCTATAGAGTTTATAAGATCCTCAAAAGGTATAAACCTAAGTTTCAACCTCAACGCGGCCTTTGGTTTAGGCGGTTTACCAAAGGGACCAAGAATCGGAAACCAATCCTCAACCTCTTCCCCTCCCTTCACCAAATCCACCATAATCGTCGCAACACCAATCATATCCGCTCCAAACATATCATTATCCTTCACCTGAAACTCCACCTTATCAACAGGATGAGCAACAGGTGTAACAACATGTTCATTCCAAACGGGATATTGCGAGTTTGATATAACACGTGTACGCGCCACAGTAGCGCCCGCGAGACAAACACTAACGTAAGGATCACTTGTGATCACCTTATGGTTTTGGTTAGGGTTTCTTTTGGATTTCTTTTGTTTTTTTGATTTGCAAAGATGGAAAACTTTTAAACAACGACGGACACGTTCCGTTGGGAGGTCCATGTTTGGGAGACAACGCGCTTCGATGATTGTTAAGTCAAGGTTTCCATGGAGGTAATGAAAAGGTGGTGATTCTTCTTCGATTGAGATTGACATTTTTTCGAGTTTTCGGTTACTATGATGATGTGGTGGTTATGGTGGTGGTTGTGCCGTTGGGATTGCCGGAAATGGTGACCAACGGCGGTTCTGAAAATGCTCCGGTGGTGGTTTTTTGGGGGTTGGTTAGTTAGAAATGCATGGAGAAGATTATGGCGGGAATTGTAACAGTTTGACACGTGGCATTAAATAACGGTTTTGGTTTTTTTTCTAATTTTGGGTTTTTTTTTTTTTTTTTTTTTTAATAATGGTTTATCGAGTATTAGAGATTACATATATCGTCTATATAATGAATATCGATATTAAGATATGGACCAAATTTATAATGAACTATTTTCAAAATATATATACTAAATCTCTGATAAGTATTAGAAGTAAGAAATGAGACGTGTAACGAATATTGAAACTAGAGATCAAACCCCTAAAAGATTTGAACAAATAACTAGATCAAATCTTTGTTTGGAACTACTTTGAACAAAACAAACATCTCTTATATACAACAATGACATTGTAACAAATCATAACATCAAACTACTCTCCACCATCAAAGAGGAATACGTTTAGGTATTCTCATATAGGTCCTAGATTCGTATCTCTGTACGTAAACATGAGCGGGGTGACGAGAGAAATTATTGGAACGATCTCCAAGATATATTGGTTAAACCGCATACATCTAAGTCAAAATCTCATCCTTCCCGAATAACATGGACATGAAAAAACTTTTCTATTTCTCTCATAATGATAGGTTAATGATAAATGTCAACAATCTAAACTTTCAATATATTCATTAACAAATTTTGTTACGTGATTTACTTTTTCCCGTATTAACTACGAGATCACTTGTCGGCCCGACCCTAAAGTTGTAGAGGGTGAGATACCTTTCTTCTTATAACATCAAACATGAATGAATCTAAAACATTTGCTCCAAAAGAAAACAATACATTATATAATAACAACCATTGAACCAATCATTTATAAGAAATTTTGAATTTGAAGTGGTTTCATACTAAGCCCACTTATATAGTGTTAACTATTTTTCCTTAAAGCCTAGTGAAACGGGAAAGAAATTACATGTTTATTGGACGTCATTTTAATCTATGTCAAGTTACTTTATAAACAAAATTCAATAATTGCATTATATATAACATTATACATATTGTTATGTGATAGGTCTACCGTCAAGTGTCGATTAAGTTATTGAATAAGATGTTTGAATTCGAACCTTTTAACTTTTTTCTTTTACTTTTTTTACAATGATAAAGTATTTGAAAATGCATCTAATTTTACTTAAAAGTGTATAGTATGTGTCTACTTTTAATCGAGTCGATTGTATGACTTAAAAATGCACTCCGAATCCGGCGATGAACTCATATTTCGCCCCGGGGACTCTTTACTCAAAAGTGTATAGTATGTGTCGATTGTATGCATCTATGTATCTAGCACATTTAATTCTTCAAAATTAATTACGTGACTCATGAGACAACTTAAATAGATGTTATATAAGCTCGGATACATAAAGTGGCAGGTCTAGGATTAAAATTGAGAGGTATCCTAAATAAGAATTTTTTATATAACCTCTTGAATAACATAGTTAGAAGCCGCAAGCGAGCGTACTATGGGGACCATACAAGCGAAAGGATTATGAGTCGTTTAGCTCGAAGTTTTTTAGTTTACAGACACCACATTCGACCGATTAAGATTTTCGTTTAGTCGGTTTTAGGAGTCTTATTAAAAGTCTTCAAAAAATTTGCACTATAAAAGTATGTCGTCAATATATTAAGAGGTATTCATGGCTACCTCAAGATACGCTTATGGTCCGCCTTTAAATAAATATTTTAAAATTTAGATACATACAATAAACTCATTGTTAGATAATTATTAAAGAATTTGAAGTAAAATTGAATATATTATTAAACACTTATCAATATATAATATATAATATATAATATGCTATTAGGAAGGATACCTAATGTCAATAGAAAATCATGTCCAATTTAAATAAATAAAAATACTTATAGCAAAATAAATAAATAAATAAATAAAATACAATAAAAAAAATTATTGGAGTCAATATATTAATTTTAAGAACGATTGATATGTCGGACCAATTAAATACGTCGAATTAAGAAATAAAGCTCAATGAAGAAAGGTGAATAGTGAAAAATGAAACCTAACTTGTTTGTGCACGTAATCAATCTTTTTAATCTTTTTAGGATATTCATTTCCAAAAAGCAAAATGAAAAATAAAAAAAAATTGATGTGTCGTCACTATATACATTAAGTTAAACATATTTTTTTTCCGAATCTATATTACTACAATCCAATAAAGAAAATAAAAATAAAACTTATGCATCTCCTTATTTACTCCATCACTAGGCTACCACCAATAGTATATATATTGGTTCACCAATTTTCTAACTTACCATTTAGTGACATCAAAACTATTGAAAATGATGTTTAATATAAGAAAACTAAAAGAGGACCAAATTTGATGTTTAAATTAATAAACATAACATCGTGATAATCGTGACCCACTACTATAAGTTATATTTGTTTTATTAAATATTTTATTTACAAAGAAAAAGAGTACCCTTTCATGTAGAAAAACTGAAAAAGTCTTAAAAGAGTTTTTTATTTTAATATTTTATTATAAGGTCCATTTGATAATGATTTAAACTTTACTTTTGAGTTTAGAATATTAAAATTTTGTATTTACATATATTAGAAAAGTAAAACTAGTCTAAAGAAAATTTAAAACGTAAAATCACTTTTGTGCTGCTAGGTTTGGTGTTGAACCTTAGACATGGTTCGACACCAATAATGGTAGAACCTTTGGTTAGGATAAAGGTGGAACCTCTTGTTAGGTTGGAGCTTGAACCTCTGACCAAGATGAAGGTGGGACATATGGTTAGGACGAGGATGGTAAAAGACCGAACGTGACGCTCCTTTGTAATTCCGAACTTTCAGTGTACTACATACATCAAAGAAACCCATTAGAAGGGGACCCGAGGTCGAAGCCCCTGATCCATCCTCTGACGGTTAAGTCAAAATTCTTATAGAAGAGATTCATACATATATATGTTAAAGAAAGGAATAAGAGAGCAGAGAGAAGAACCTTTGCGAATGAGATTGGGGTTGTATTGGATAATAAAGTGTACCCTCTTAAGACATTGGATAGTCCAGATGATAAACCGTTGAACGTCTGACATCTACTTTCATGATCAGGTGGCCCGTCCTTCGATATACTTTGTGGTGGGTCCCTCGTCATGAGTTTCATCATGTACTTTCATGATCAGGTGGCCCGTCCTTCATCATGGTCGAACATCGGGTTTATCATATACTTTCCTGATCAGGTGGCACGTCCTTTAACATGGCCGACCCTCTGCCCATGTGGTACGTCCTTCATCATGGTCGAACCTCTAGTTAATCATATACTTTCCTGATCAGGTGGCACGTCATTCATCCTGGTCAAACCTTTGGCCATGCCACACGTCCTTCATCCTGGTAGAACCTCTTGTTTGGATACGGACCTACGTCCATAGAAACAAACTTTAATTTGACAAGTATAACAATGTTTAAATAGTAAAACAAACTTTTTTTGTTTCTTAATAAATTTATCTTCATTAATGTTGTAACTCTCTAAGTTATATTTTTTTATGATTTTGTTGTACTGTAACTGAAAATATAGATGTGATAAAAGAGAGGTGTTATGGATTGACGAACAAATGACTATCAAGTAATATCAAATCAGATCAAGTCGAAAAAACACAAAAAACACCTTTTTCCATTCTTTGTTTTTGGTTCTCGTTGATGTATCCTCTATGAACACAAAAAAAACATGTTAAATCACATTATCCAAAACAAAAGAATATAAAGGATTTACGCATTTGATTTTTAACGATTCAAACTCATATCGTTCACATTCAGACTAAATACTTTTTTACGAGATGATACGACCCGCAATAAACGGAAATAGCACCAAAAAAGTTGGAACTTACTAACATTTTATTTTATATCAACACGTCCATATATTTGTTAATTAAGCTCAACTATCATATATAATATGTTTTATTATGTTTTGATGATTTAGGCAATGAGGTAAGAAAATTTTTGGATAATAAAATACATGGGGTAGGTTGTGGATTGGACTTTAATGATACTTTTGTATAGATGGATCTTTTAGAATTTTAATTTGGGAATCTTATTCTATGTGAGGATGTTGGTTGGTTCTATTGGATTTGGAATCATCAAACTATACTTAACTTTCATTTACACACCCTATACTTTTCAATAGTTTTACATAACATTTCCTATATGTGTACTTATCATTTTGCCACTTTAGTTTTAAAAATCTCGAAACATCACATTCGAATGATACAACTCATGTTGGGCTCGAAGCATTTCTTTTATATATGTACCAATAGAGTGTTAAGATAGAAAAAATTTCGCCAACAATCTCGGAACCTTGTATGAAAAAAAAGAATATTCCTCCATCGCCCTCGGATATGTACACTTGCTCATCTTACACTTGCTTCGCACTGACCCACAAACCGATTCACACACACACACATTCATATCTATACACAATATGAGTTGGTGCCTATAAAAGCGAATATTACACCGCAAACACATACAAGGCATACACAAATTTATACATCAAACTACGGACACCATTACAACCCAATGCACATAACACCTTTGAGTTAGATTCATGGAACACACTTTCCGTTCATGTTCCCAAAATTCCTAAACAACTTCTATATTAAATATAATGACGATGATTCTCTTAATCATAGTCCATAAATGGTTGTTATAGTAAAATTACAGACTTTAACAACCAAAGATAGTTTTGTAACCACCAAACATCCCATAAAAACACTAGTCAGTAACATAACTTGACATACCACTATCGTTAGCAAAATCCAAAATATGATTACATACTTTTTATTTAAGTAGTTCTTGAAACGAACAATAATGCTCTATAACATGTCAACGAAAAACAAACGGTGGGGTATTATTTCTTTTTCGGCAAACAAACGAGACTATAAGGCTACTAAATGTAAAATCAATACAATGTGAATCTTTCCAATTGGATATAGATGAATTTATAAAAAAAAATAAAAAATAATAAAAATAATAATAAAAAAATAAAAATAAAATAAAAATGGTGAAGTAAGCAAGGCAAAAGATGAATGGCTTGATTCCACGTCGATACCCGCTCAATGGGTGCGCATTACGCCATTATCCTTTTCCAATCTTCCATTTCCCATTTCCAGATCCTCAACTCTTCTCATACTTGTATCTCATGCTTCAAAACTTGTATATTTTTCTGAAACCAAAACTTTCTACTCTGGAAACAAAATCAGCATATATTAGTCAAATATTGTACACTACGCGTTAACATTTGTACTTATATCTGGATTCAATCATTTTGCTCTGGTAATAAAACCAGTATATATATAAATATAAATATAGATACATATATCTATATCTATATATCTATATATATATATATATATATACAAAGCAAGGCGGCATTCTCCATTGTTGTTATAGTTAAACCTTTCGTTTACTTCTACGTATGTGTGTATTTACTGTAACTAATAGATCGATATATACATGTTTCCGAAGCTAGTCGAAGCTTAATTGATTCAATTACAGTGTTCAGAAACGATTTTGAGCTAATCGATTGAGTAATTTTACGTGTTTTTTTATATAATTAGTCAGTTAAAAGCTTAATTGTTGTGATTACTGTGTGTTTTTGAGCTGTGTGTGTGTTTTTGAGTGTGTGAAATTTGAGGAAATGGTGATGGAAGGAGGAGATGCTGAGAGTTGTTGTAGTAGTAGAGGTTCGGCGGAGACGGTGGCGGTGGAGGTGGCGGTAGGGAGCCGGAAACGGAGGCCGAAGGTGGAGGTGTTTCAGGAAGTGTTACGGCGGTTGAGAGAATCCGAGTGTGAAGAAGTGTATGAGGTTAATTTTGAAGATGAGTTGTGGTCTCATTTCAATCGTCTTCCGGTTAGGTATTGTTTCTGGTTTTACGTTTATGGTATGTATCTAACTTAAAACGTAACTTATAAAACTGTGTATGTGCCTTTTAAAAAGTGATATTGTATATATCGGGATATATATGTCATCCATTTAAAGTTGCTACTAGACGTTTTTTAAGTCGGATACAAAAGGTTTTGTTAGACTTAATTATGTAATTTTGCTTTTTCGTTAGATGGTCTATTATGTGGTTGTATCCAAATTTCACGTATAGTTGAATTAAAAGTTATATTAAACCTTTCGCGTCTCCAGAAAGTAACGGCCCTGACTCCCTTGACTAAGTGAAATGTTTAAAATACGTTTTTATTTTAGTCGTTTCACTTGGTGTCCAAGGACTATCAACGGTATGTTTTGGATACTATAGGGAGGTTTGACTTGAATCCTAAGACTTAGGGATCATAGGTGAAATTTGGATACAACCACAAGAACCATTGCAATAATTTACGTGTATAGTTTTAGGCTATAATTATGAAAGTAATTCGTTCCAACAAGTTAAATAGAAGTAATTACCGAAACATATCAAAGACGAGAATATTTGTGTATTGCATACTGTAATTTCATCCGATGTTTGTGACATAAACATTTTATTGTTTTTATTTACATTTTCTAAGTTAAATTATGTTGAACAAAGCAGAAGTTTGAATAGTAGAAAGAACATGATTAGTATCTTCTTATTAAATATCGTTCCATCATTCAGGAAAAAGATATATTTGACTATGAAGGTTAATATTGATTCCGAATAATGATGTGTTAAATTTTCAACGATTACGAGAAATGGAAAAATTGTTGGGTTGAAACTATAACAAATTTGAAGGTGAAGCTAACATTTTAGAATAATCACTTTAGCCTTAAAAGTTGAAGTGTGCATTATTTCTTACTCGAAATGGATAAAAGTGTCGGTATCAAACTTGTCATTTTCAAAAAGTTTAAAATATGGATGAATTATTGTGGTAGTTGTGGGGAGCCTGTTGTTGGGATCTTTGGTCAAAAGCAGATTCTAAAGAATTTTGTACAGTAAAATGATTAATTTATACCGTTTAGAAAGCGATAATTCATGGGATCCAATAACTAATAGTTCTTGTTAAGTTAAAGTATGAATGATGTTTGTAGGGTCGGAATTCACTTATTAATCGAACGTGTTGCAGATATGCTTTGGATGTGAATGTTGAGAGAGCACAAGAAGTCCTTATGCACAAAAGGTTGTTGCACCTGGCACATGACCCGGCTACTAGGCCAGCGTTTGAAGTCCGCCTTCTTCAGGTATTATATATATTGAGATATACATTTTGTTTATACTTTGGTTTTAGAATTTTATAAAGATTGAAACAAAACCGTACATTTACAGACACTATTTTACGTGAAGTTTTGACCACATTAATCCATATCAGTAGCACTTCAAACTAGGGTATTAGAAAGCGTAAAATGCCAAAAACGGCTACATATTATGCAAAATTTTCTAATGTGGGGTACATCAAATTTTCATTTTCTGGAAAGGATCGGAA
The DNA here is from genome assembly GCA_910822075.1 of Senecio squalidus. NCBI lineage: Eukaryota > Viridiplantae > Streptophyta > Magnoliopsida > Asterales > Asteraceae > Senecio > Senecio squalidus. The sequence goes on from CAJVGC010000582.1 coordinate 8,658,432, forward strand.
AATTCAGTTGATGATTTTTTAAGGGAACTGCCACGTAAACGAAGTTCTTATAAATTCGGTCAAGGTTTCCCTACAAATTACAAAATTAATTTCTTTGATTCATAGTATTATAATTAAAATGACAGTTCAGATTTACATTACAAGTACAAAAGGAGAAATTTGAGATTTAACTTCTAAGCTTCTAAATGTAATTTTCATGTCCAAAAATCATGCAGCTTCATTCTAATGGGGATGAAAATGGGCTCGACTCTACTTCAAGCTCTACAAGGATGAAAGATACTCAGATTTCTATCCATCCAGGCAGGCAGAGGCATGTATCTTGATAATGGATTCATTTGTCTTGTTTTTAACACATACAATTACTTTCTGAATGCTTGTTTATTGTAATTTTCAGCACTAATATGCGGCCTGCATTTGGTTCGTCATCAAATCTTGAACTTGCTCTCGAGGCCAGCAATTTGCAAGGTGGAGACAAAGACATGAGTGCCAACCAGCACTTATTTCGGTAATTTTTCTGAAAGGTTTGATTCTATTTGAAGCCTACTGTTATATTCCATGTCTGGTATAAATTGAGACCCATTCCCTTATGAATCGGTTGATTCACATTAGATTTGATCTCAAACCGGTTAAATACAAAATATCTTAAAAGGTAACGGGGGGTGGTACGAATTGACAGTCTTTTGAAGTGAATTTTTAATGCAAAACACCTCCTAAATCATTTTTTTTGAATAATTAGTATTGAAATGATATAATTTTTGCTCTCATATACAATTATTTATTAAGTCTGTATTTTTAGGAAAAAAGATGTTTGGGGTCAACACAACAGGTACCAATTACCCATTTTGACCCGTCCATTAATATATAGCAAGTTCCTTGTCCTCCAAATCAAGTTCACAAGTAAACTGGACTCTTATCGGTGATTTTCTTTGGCTGTTTTTCATGTGTGTTGTTTATTTCTGGAACTTTTTTTCTGTTTTGTGATGCGACAAGACGTTAAAATCCTGTAGGCCTTTGCACGAAATAACAATCTCAACAAATGATAAGCCTAAACTCCTGTGTAAGGTAATTAAATTTTCATCTTTTTACTTAATTTATAATACAATATGTTTTCTAAGATATACCTTTGAAAATTCAATATTTCGCGGTATAATAAATTTATATGGTTTGAAAATAATTTTTTTTTTTTAATTTCATTGTGCTTTGTATTCAGCTGACTTCACTGCTCTCTGAAATCGGCCTGAATATTCAAGAAGCTCATGCTTTCTCAACAAGCGATGGATACTCGTTGGATGTCTTTGTTGTCAATGGTTGGCCTTACGAGGTATTTCACTACTTTTATGTGCTAAGATTGTACAAAACCAGATTCTAGAAGTGGCAAGATGAGCGGTTTGGGTATTGGGTCAAACAGGCGGGTCTGGTTAGGTTAATCTGCAAAACTTGTCTTATTTTTAATGTTCCTAACAAATAATTTTCACATACCTTATGATTACAAATACAATATTATACAGAAATATTCAAAATCTTTAAATAAAAACGTTTTAGGAGATTGTATGCATTAAAAATAAGCTTTAAATGGCATTTAACCCGTTTAATCGCTACCCCTTTTAGCTATAATATTATTTGACAGCATAACCCAAATTGATTTAAAGTAAACGGGTCAAAGTTTCTGCTTCTACCAGATAGGCGGATACCTATCATTTATGAAATATGTTTCAAATAAATGTCTTAATTTTAAACCCTTCTTTGGTTCCCACTAACGTATTTCTAAATATTTGTAGGAAATTGAGAGAATAAGAGATGTACTGGCATTGGAAATACCGAAGGTTGAGGTAAGCAGCCAGCTACCTTTTGGTGTCGAGCTGGAAATTTCGAGCCATTAAATAATAATTGGTTCAATTTGGGCTGTGTTAGTCAAACGGGTTGAAAGTCGCCCAAAGTCTTTATATAATATTTAGTGCAGTACAACATGTATTACAAAAATTAGTTTATCATTGTAATGATATTGTTTTTGTAATCCTAATGCATTAATTATCTATTAAAAACAAATAGACAAATAACTGGTTGTGGGTCCGCCTGTTTCTAAAATAACCCGTTCTAACCTTAAACCATTTTGACCCGTTCCTCAAACCGCTTAATTCATTGCAGGAGATACCTTGGCCACAAAATTCGGACATGTTGCCTTCTAAAGAGTTCCAAACAAAGATATTTCAAGAAAGTGTTAAGCTGCCAGTGGATGTTCATGATGTGTGGGAGATCGATGTTAAGCTGTTAAAGTTTGAGTATAAAATTTGTGGTGGATCATATGGTGATTTGTAAGTTCAAGTTGTTTACAGACTATTAGTAGAAGTACCAATTTTAACCCATTTATATATACAAATGGGTCGATTTGGAATTTTGAGGTATCTTATGTCTTTAACAGTTCAAATGGTTAAGTTTAAGTTTAATAGATTTGACTAAAACGAGTCAAACGGAAACGGGGTGAATGTCATCTTAAGTATCAACCTTATAAATCTCCTCCTTAAAAAAGTTTTTTGATTATTATTGTAAGGATAAAGTTGAATAAATTATAATCATATTTACGCATTAATTGTATAAAACCTTCAAAAAGAGGGAATATAAAGTTTTAATTATTATTAGTTATTTTTTTGAACAGGTATAAAGGTACATTTTGTACTCAAGATGTGGCTATTAAAGCTCTTAAGGACGAGTATTTAAACGAAAATGTGCAAAGAGAATTCGCTCAAGAAGTCTATATAATGAGGTTTGCTACATAAATTTCCTGTAATATGCTGATTGTGCCTCAGTATCTGATACTTAATTATGTATTTTTAGTATTTATTTATTTCAAATATAAGTTTAGGATTATTAATATGAAATAGGTCCATTGTTTCCATGACAGAAAAATTCGGCACAAAAATGTTGTGCAATTTATAGGTGCATGTACGAGGCCTCCAAATCTTTGTATCGTTACTGGTAACTTTTAATTATTTCATGTTCACCTTATAGACCATATAGTAGACTTTTTTTTTTTTTTTTTTGGTTCGGTATATTTGCTTTCATGTTTCGAATTATAATTTATTTTTGGTTTGTAGAATTTATGGCTGGTGGAAGTGTGTATGACTTCCTACATAACCAAAGAGGTCATTTCGATGTCCCAACCTTTCTCAAAATAGCCGTTCATATTTCAAAAGGAATGAACTACTTGCACGAGAATAATATAATCCACAGAGATCTTAAGAGTGCCAACCTTTTGATGGATGAAAATGGAGTAAGCAAATTCAATTTCTTCTAAGTGGCTTTCTTTCCTTGTTACTTTTATTGTTTATTACATACAACAAAACGTAAACAGCTTTTGTCTGATTTATGTTTCGCGTAACCATCTTTGTTTTCATCATAAGAAAGTAACCAACTTTCTGAAATGCATGTAAGGGCTTTTGTTAAGGCGTTATTACCTGCGTTAAAAAGTTGTATGTCAAACATAAGAAACTCCAAAATTTCGGAAACTGATTAATGACAACTTTTAATGCGAGTAATAACCCCTTCTTTTCTGGCAGATTGTTAAGGTTTCTGATTTCGGTGTTGCTAGAGTGCAAAGTAACTCCGGAGTTATGACTGCAGAAACCGGAACATATCGATGGATGGCTCCAGAGGTTAGTCTATTGTCTATACTAAACTTGCATTATAAGCGGAATTTTTCCATATAAAAGAACTGGTAACTAAGACACCATAACAAATTTCACCCGTAACTACTAAAATATTCTTATTCATTGGTTGTTGGAAGGTTATTGAACACAAACCTTACAATCACAAGGCGGATATCTTCAGCTTCGGTGTCGTCTTATGGGAGCTGTTAACAAAGAAGGTTTGATCATCCTCCAATCTTTAAGTCATATCTGTTTATACTAAATTAAAATCTTATATTTAATGAAAATTCAAAGTCTTTTTTCCCGAAAAAAACGTAGCTTGAATAATATTTACTTACTGGCTGACCTTGCAGCTTCCTTACGATAACTTGACTCCGCTCCAGGCAGCAATAGGTGTGGTTCAGAAGGTATATTAGTACATTTCCGGAATTTAAGTTTTATTTTTAGACATTAGAAGTTGAAAATTAGATGTATTTTAATTATTGAAATTTTAATAACAATTCTAGGGTTCAAGGCCAGTGATTCCGGACCACATTCATCCGGAGATTGTTAGACTACTTGAGCAATGTTGGCAACAAGACCCATATTTGAGGCCAGAATTCTCAGAGATAATTACAATCTTGCTGCATTTGTCTAAGCTGGTAAATAAATATCGATTCAGTACATGCACGATTTAGTATTGCATTTCTTGAAATAGATGTACATAAAGGGAGCAAAAATAGGCGGGTTGGGTAACTAGTCAAAACAGTATTGAGGTTAAAACTTTTAGTGACTATCAACCCATTTGACCTGTTTCCTCGTTTCACTAAAAACATTATTTGACCCGTTTAAAATAAGAAACAACCCAAATCACTTCATCTAATCGGTTTTTCCCTTTTCTATATAGGTAGTAGAAGAGAAAAGATCTATCAAGAGAAGAAATAGTGCGGAAGGTGTCCCTCGGGCAAATGATGTATAATTTCCACGTCCCACTTGAATACCACGTAAGAACGTAAGGTAACAAAGTAACATCATAGGTAACTTCTTGTTCAATAATTTAGTATGTTAGTTGTATATTCGATCAATTCTGGTCTAATTTCTCTCTGGTCTAGGACTAGAAAGCAAATTTCGGTAGATTTGTTTAAGAGCTTTTACCAATCTTTGTAAAATTTGTTACGGATAAACACTTTGTATTTATAATGTAATATATTGGTGAGTTTGATGGTAAAGATTGTTAGAAGTCTCGCTTCTGTTGGGTTTTAATAAAGCTTTGCCGTTCCAAATCTAGTTATTTAATCGGTTTGATTTTCAGTGATGGAAATGCTAAACATTGCCCATAAAACGACTATTTTTGAAATAAGTTAGCAAACTGAAAACAAGTCAGATATCAGACAGATCGCAAAATGATTAAACAAGCAGAGAATTAACTCTTCGATTTACTTAATAAACAACGATTACATGTTTCTACATTTTAACACTTACCGATACAAACATTTTGTTTGTGATGTGCAAGTGAATTAGGGTTGTATACAAATCACGTCTCGATTAGAGTCAGGTATGCAAAAATCCGACCTATTGGCAGGCTTACTAAAATCAATATGTTAGTTACTCTACACAAATTTGAGTGTCATGTGACGGGTCAGACGCGTTACACCTTCAAAACATAAGAAAACACAGAATATTATGCATCCACATTTATCAGACAAAAATCACGAGGTGACTTGTATATCGCACAAATAATGGAATAATACTACCGGCACATAACATGAGAACTAAATTTTCCATTAAAACGGTACCTACTCTACAACAACATTCAATAAAATTGATATGCTAACTTGCTTAGGAGTAAGGAGGCATGTAAAGTAGACCAAAATTTCAACAGGGAAAAACATCCTGTTGGTTCTTTTCCCGACTAACAGACAAATAAAACGAAAGAAAATAAATAAAGAATGAGTTAGTTAGTTAAGACAACATTATACACAATTAGAAAGCATTTTAACTAATTTTATAATCTTCATGCAAGAAGCTCACGTATGGGGTTCCATTTAGAACCTTTTTTATATCATCCCAGTTTTCAACCTGCTCGTTTAAAGGACCTTTATGTATTTTCACCTGCCGACTTTTTAACTTTCTTCGTGGGATCCTGAGAAAATCTTGAACGTCTTTTAGTATCTGCAAAATGAGAGAAAATCAACTGTTTAGTCCCTAAGGGGTCATACATGTTGCGGTGGAAACGGTCCATTTTTTTAACAGGCCGGGTAGATTCACAAACTTTTATTCAGAAAAAAGATATAAATAATTAAGCTGTTAATCGTAATTACAGACATTATAACCCAAGTTTATCCCCTTTTTAAACTTTGGACTCTTAATATCGCAAGGAACACTATGAGGTCTTGCGATTTTGAATTTTGACCAGAAATGTCAAGGTAGACTCTGCTATCGTACGATTTCCTTAAATACTTTGGCAGACTTTCAGCCCGTTTGACTTGTTCCTCTTACAGGAAAATAATTAATTTGTGCTAAAAGTTAAATGTCTTACTGTGCGATTCTTGATTACATCCTCGTAGTAAAGGATAATGTGCCGTGTTGTGTTGAAGTATTCCAATGCTTGTTTAACCATATTGTCGGCTTGTTTCAGCTCGGGTAACAGTGATGTTATATTGATTGAGGGTTTATAACTTGCTAGAATTTTCGCCTGAAATTATACAAGGTTTTTTAGTAAGATAAAGTCCACGAAAACACACACCAAAACATACACACAAACCTCATCGGGAGAATGTACGTGGGATTTGTGCTTCCCATTTAGTGGCTTAGCACTTTGATCGTAGGCATTTGCAAGTATTGAGATCCTTCTACGAAGAAGATTTCTTCTAAAAAGAAAAATCACTGAAACTCCCTTGGTATTGAAATATTCTGATATTGCTTCATGATTCTGCATCAAACCCTGAAATAAAAATCAAACAAACCATAAATTCAGATGAAATAAAACGATCTCATGTATTCTTTTCAGCGATTGTGAGTGCAAAAATCGTTATGCAAGATGACTCGATGTATTATATTTACGGTGTTGCATTCAAGAGTCAGAAAATACAAATGATCTTAGGTGACAATTATAAATAGTAACATAACGTATCATTTATATATAGATACATAATCAAATACTATAAATGGCAGAAAGGATGAGCCAGTCGGGTTGGGTAACGGATTGAAACAGGTTAGGGCTTAAACGGTCATTTTAGCACGTGCCGAAACATGTTGGGTTGACCGACAACTTTTTTGCAATATTATTACTATAGTAATCTAAATCTATAGGGAAAAACGATTGGACAACTTTCAACCCATTTGAATCATTTGACCCATGTTCTCCTTATAGGTTTTCAATTTTGAACCGTTAAACTGTTGGATATCAAACACTAGCATAACGACCCATTCACAAGTAAACGGTTTGAAAAAGAGGGCATTTACCTGATTAAGCATCCACTTCAAGCCCACTGCAGCCGTACACTCATTCTTGGATGCACTTGTTAACCAATCAAGATTATAAATTTTGTCCAAAGTATCCACAATTGTTGACGTGTTGCTTCTTCGTGGTTTAACTGAGAAAATCTCTCCGTTGGAGCTTACATTCCTATGACTGTTTAATAATGTCTCAAACCATCCACTTCCAGATCTTTGTGTTGACGCAATAACAAAGTATCGAACAGGATTGCATGCACACTCGTCCCTGATTATACACCAAAGTGATTACATCAGCATTTCTTGCAACTCCAAGGGAAAATGCATAATAGGGTAGCATATCAAATGTCGCCCAAAGTCCATTTCTAACGTAACGTCCTCATAAATCATTTTTGTTCAAAGATTTGGATTATATTTTATTAATACTGCTTTTGTTATCATTTTTAAAGTATAAAAAATTGGCTTACATTCTTGAGAGTTAACCCAAACTGGCCCTAAATAGAAATCAGACTAAACTACGTTCCCTTATTAAAATAAGAAAGAACGGAAAATAAACCACAAGAAAGATACCGACTAAAAGTTGTAGGTTTGGGGAAGTGAACAAAAGATCTCTCCCATTTTTCAACATTGGGCACTTCGCAAGGTTGCTCAACCGCTTTTACATCAATGAAACCAGCCTTTGTGAAGTTGCTAATTTGCTTTAAACCAATTGAACACATGAAAACCCCGCATACCATAACAAATGCCACTACACTTATTCTCAATACCAACGATTTTTTTACTGGAGGTCTAATAATAAGCATATCCTGAAATTCAAAGCATTTGCAGATATCAGTTACTTCGTCGCCTATCAGTAAACAAGTCATTTATTATAACATTATACCCTCAACACATGTTTTCAAAAAACTACAATTGTTAAAGTATGTGCAAGAAACAAGGGTAAAATTGTCATCGGTCTATTATATTACAATCATTATGCATTCTTAAAATTGTGTGCTTTATGATTGACGACACTTTTTTAGGACGGAGAGAGTATAATCATTATTTCCTACCGCCAACAAAGAGTAAAGTTTCAACTCACTGAATAAATATAAATAAACGAATATAAATCGAGACAAGTATGTATACCTTAATGAAAACGCATCGATCATCAGCCATTATTCGTTGAGGGAGTTCAAAATGAAAAAGAAAGGGTAATCATCCGGTAGTTTAGATAGTAATTCCGGTTTTCTCGATTCTTTCTAGCTTTACTCATGCTTTTCTCATGTTGAATTTAATAAGTTTCACATCCGAACGCTCAAAGTGTCTTTTCATGCAAAAAACACTTTTACGAGATGCTTTCTTTAAAATACTTCACACTTTCTTCCTTTATCCTTTATAGATTTTGCTCACACTTTTTCCACTCTGTTTAAAAGATAAGTATCTCAAAAAATACTGCAAATCGAAAAGTTAAACACATGTTAGCGCCTTTTTTAAATGTTTCACACGAAAAACACTTTTATACAAGATGCTTATTTCACACACTCTCTCCCTCTCTCCGTTTCTATAGATTTTGTCACACTTTTTTCCAATACGTTCGGTTAACTTCCTTAAAATCCTTTAAAAAAATTATCTCGAAATATGCCGAAAAACAGCAAATCGAAAACAAGATGCTCGTTATTTTCAACTGTTCCACACACTCTCTTCCTTTCTATACATCTAATGTTGTAAAATCGAACAAAAGGAACATGCAGCAAAAGCACTAACAGAAAATTTAATTCACACGAAAAACACTTTTACACAATACAAGCAAAAATTAGCTCAAATCGATAAATTAAAAAACAAGTTATGCCTCTAATCAACTTTTTCAGAAACACGAAATCAAACAAATTACAACAAGCTCAAAGTAAACTATCAAAACCTAAATTCGAACGAAAAAAGTAAATCTAACTAATTACAAGCTCAAATTAAGTATAAACAACAAACCGATCACAAATCGATATCGAAAACAACACAATCACTCTCAGTAAACACTTACACAAAACTTAACAATCACAAAATTAGGGTTTCAACATGAAATCTAACATTCCGATACTACAAATCACAAAAACTAGCTCAAATCATACCAAATCAAATCAAATCAAATCAAAAACACCGAAATCATAATAAAATCATCAAATCACGAATCATACTAATTTCTAACATTTTCATTTAATTCATTCATCTTCAGCTACAACAGAGTCTAGCTAACAATTATTCATAAAAAAAAAAAAAAAAAAAAAAAAAAAAAAAATTGAAAAAATGGAGAAAATGAAGAGAGAGTGATTAGCTATACCTGTAGTGAATGAAGTTTGTTAGTTTGATGTAAGATTGAGATTGAGATTGAGATTAATGGACCGCCATTAATGGTGATATATAAGCTGTAATGAAGATCTGTAGGTGGTAATGAAAATGTGGAAAAGATGAGGGGGAGTTTGGGTAAATATAGTAGAAAACTTCGGGCTTGTTTGTAATAACGGAATTTGGAAGAATTGTGTTTTTCTTTATTTCTTATACACTGAAAATTAGGATTAGATCAGACTATTGTTTTTTATTAATTATAGATCGGATTATATATTGTACATTATAAATAACCTATATAATCCGATCCTACAATTAACAAAAAACAATAGTCTCATCTCATCCTAATTTTCCGTATATAAGAAATAAGAAAAACACAATTCTTCCAAATTCTGTTATTACACAAACCCGAAGTTTTCTACTATATATATATATATATTGTACATTAAAAAATAACCTATACGATCCGATCCTACAATTAACAAAAAACAATAGTCTCATCTCATCCTAATTTTCCGTGTATAAGAAATAAGAAAAACACAATTCTTCCAAATTCTGTTATTACACAAACCCGAAGTTTTCTACTATATATATATATATTGTACATTAAAAAATAACCTATACGATCCGATCCTACAATTAACAAAAAACAATAGTCTCATCTCATCCTAATTTTCCGTGTATAAGAAATAAGAAAAACACAATTCTTCCAAATTCTGTTATTACACAAACCCGAAGTTTTCTACTATATCTATATATATTGTACATTAAAAAATAATCTTTACGATCCGATCCTACAATTAACAAAAAACAATAGTCTCATCTCATCCTAATCTTCCGTGTATAAGAAATAAAAAAAACACAATTCTTCCAAATTCCGTTATTACACAAACCCGAAGTTTTCTACTATATATATATATATATATATATATATATATATATATATATATATATATATATATATATATATATATATATATTAAAAATAACCTATACGATCCGATCCTACAATTAACAAAAAACAATAGTTTCATCTCATCCTAATTTTCCGTGTATAAGAGATAAAAAAAACACAATTCTTCCAAATTCCGTTATTACACAAACCCGAAGTTTTCTACTATATATATATATTGTACATTAAAAATAACCTATACGATCATTTTTCAAATATGAATTTTTTGCTTTTTCTCTGACTACGATCTCCCTTAATTCATGGTTTCCGCCTTTCCTATCGTTTTATTGATAGACTTTCTTAGGAATACTTTATCGTTATATTAAAAAATTTATAGATATTGAGCATGATTTTAACTTTTTATAGAAACTTTTATTTTTTAGAAAATTAATCGATAATAAAGAGGTTAAGAATATATATTTCTAATCGTTGTCTTGTCATTATTTAAAATTAAATAATATTTTTGTGTTCTTTTCGACTCTAAGTCGTCACTTATTCTCGTAATCATCTACATATTTTAACATACATTTAGATATACAACAATAAATCACAAACATCTTCTTGGAATCATCTTTAAGATCAAAACTTACAATATTGATATTCGATAAGGTAGATGTTTATTTAATTCACTTTAATTCTAAATGTGGTAAGTGATACAATTTTCAATTTTAAAGTCGTATAACATGTCCTAACATAATTTTGAGACAAAACTATAATTTAATATAAACTATAGAGACAGTTTATTCAACAATCGAGAAAGCGAGAATCAGGCATATCCTTTCTAAAGCTAAACAAAATTATTTTAGACTATTATGTTCTATGTTAAGCATCATCATGTTTTCCGTCTATAATGATTAATTAACGTTTAAAAAGCACTACTTTCCGATTCAAATGCATTTTAAAAAGCTAAACACTAATTTATTCCAATATTAATTATCTTGTTTTTTTTGCTATTATTGTAGGCAAAAAAAAAAAAAAAAAAAAAAAAAAAAATCCTTTATCATAATAAATATCGACCAATTTTCTTGATTTATGCACAATATAGATCGTGCTACCAACCTCCTTAAAAGCTAATCCACTAAAGTTGATGTCTGAAAAATGATTAAATTTATATAAAAGGAGTATCCTACAAGAATAAAGTCTTGCATAAAAGTCCACATTTTTAAAATAAAGTTTTAATCATCTATCGTT
>CAJVGC010000582.1:8670072-8712887 GCA_910822075.1 Senecio squalidus
TTACATGAATTGTGAATTGATCGACAACAGGTAAATTGTTTAGGCTGATAAGCAAAGTTATTAGCAAAATCATGGCTAAATATATGTTTACCTTCAAATTACACGTGTACCCGTTCGTTATTAAACACTCATAACTCTTGAAAATTCAAAATTGTGTCAAGGATACAGGTTGAGCAACAAATCAAAACAGAATCAGATTGGGTCGACTGCCCAACAATTTTTCTAATTATATATCGTTGTAATTTGTAAATAGACGGTTACCAGTAATTAGGCCCGTAGCCTTGCAGAAAAAGATCACTGAACGATTAAGCGAAAACTTAACAACCAAATAAAACATAAACGTGAACATAACGAACTATTTTACATAAATCCAAATCCATAATCCATAAAATTATTAAGACTAGAAAAGATACAAAGAAACCAAACATTTTTATCACAAAGTTAGAGCCTTAGAGGTCCCTAAACAAAAGGATACGATGGTATAAATTACCAGAATACCCCTGACCCCAAAATCAGTATCAGAAGTCGAAACTAAGTCAGTCCATGTTACCTCCAACACCATTTTGGTCATTTCTGCTAACCTCCCCGCCACCACCAGATGACCCCAAAGAATTGTTATCTACAACGATCCCCCTGAGTTGTTCATTCCCACCGCCGAACTGACTCGGCATTCCGCTCGGAACGGGTCCCATAATCCCGTTATAACCAATCAATCCGTGTCCACCGTTTAAGTAAGCTGTTGGATAAACTGTTAACGGCAACGGACCGCCCCTCATACCAACCATTGCTGCCGGACCACCCCACGGAACCCTAGCTGGTAATCCATAACCGCCAACTGGATAACCACCACCATACCCGAACGGATAACCGCCGAATCCTGGAAACGGTGCATAACTTGAAAAAACATCGTAACTAGGTCTATACGTAACTGTCTGTTGTTGACCACCAAAGTTAGGAACAGAATCCCGATTGTCATTATTAATGTTGCTGGATACTTCTTTAGGAACCGCTCGTTTAACTTCGACCAGTTTTCCACATAATTCGTGGAAGTTTTTTTTCATAACTTCTTCAACAGAATCTTCAGAGTCAAAAGTTATGAAACCGAATCCACGTGGGCGGTGAGTCACGTTATCGTGCATTACAACTACATCAGTAATTCTACCGAAGTTTTGAAAGTAGAGTTTGAAATCATCTTCTGTTAAGTTAGCGGATAATCCACCTACAAAGATCTTTTTAGTCTTTATGTTATCGTTGGTTTTGGTACCGTTAGTTCTGTAATTCCTATTTTGCCCTCGATTCTGTTCCTGTTGAATTTGGTTCTGTTCACTTCTTGGTACTGCCTTTTTCACTTCAACCTGTATAAAATTGTAAAATATGTAGTTTAAATCATGAACAGAAAAAAATAAAATAATGTGAGTCGATTGGATTATGTTTATCTGTAACGGGTCAAACTGGTGGAGTAAGATATTACTTAAAAGGGAAAATGGGTCGAAAGTTGTCCAAAGTGTATTTTATTGCATAAAAATATATCTTATCGAAGTATGAATACTGAAAAGCGAGTTTAACTAGATATCCTGGTCACTTTACATAAAAATGACCAATACCAGAGTCTTTGGATTTTAAACATGCAATACAAGTAATGGACAGTTTGACTTTTCAAACCATAAATCAACATTCTAGCCAAAATTCCAAGAAAAAACACTATATTTTGTAAATCGGGTGAATTTGGAAGGGAAAAAAGAAGTGAAAGATTTTCGATGTTCGTTCAAAATCGCTCATACTTGCAATCTATTGTGTTTCTTGACTTTCATAAAAGTATGTTAAAGTCAACAAAATGAGGTACTAAAAAGACAAATTCAACCAACTGGTGTTGTCGAATGCCAAATTGACATATATTTTTTTTTTATTTGAATCTCAGAAAGGTCTAAATGTTTCTACAATAAGTTCAAAATTCAATCATTTTCGCAATGTATTGTTTTCTTTTTTCTGAAAAAGAAGTCAAATACAACCTAGTAAGACCTTCAAATGCAAAATCATCTCCGTTTTTTGTTTTATAATACCGAAAAAATAATACTTAAAACTTTCACCAACATTTTGCTCGAGACAACCATCCCAAAAAAGGTGTTTGGATGTTCCTTAAAACCGATTCAATGTGATTTAAAGTGATAAACGAAACTAGTTATTTGGTCAAAACTATCATACTTGAAAAAAAAGTCAAAAACATGTAACAAGTAGCAATAAATCAAATCGGTTTATCGTTATAATCATACAATTATACTAACCTTTAATCGCCCTATAATTTGATTCTTAATTTAGTAATAATCACTTTCAAAATACACATAACTATTAAAACAATGACTAAGAACTTTAAACCAATTAAAGAAAGAATAATAAGAAGAAAAACGAACCGTTCTGCCAAGAATTGTGTGAGTGTCAACAAGAACTTTATTAAGAGCTGTTGCATCTGAAAACGAAACGAAAGCGAACCCACGAGGGCTACCAGTGATTCGATCTTTCGCAATCACTGAACCAACCACAGTCCCATAGTTTTTAAAATGGTTTCTTAAAACATCTTCTGTGGTTTCCCATGAAATCCCACCTACAAACACCTTACTTTGATCACAATCCTCCATTTCTTCGCTCTAAACTAACACAAATTAACCTTAAAAAACCCGAAAAAGCTATAAAATATCAAATTTAAACAAGAAAAAAAAAAACCCTTTTCTTAAATTTTCTAGAAATTAAACAAAAACTACCAATTGGGTTTTTCAACATAAAGCAAACATTTTTCTTGATTTTTACCTAAACAAAACCCTTTTCTTGATTTTTCTAGGGTTTCAAGAAAAACCAAAACTTGGGTTTTTTCACCAACAAAAAAAAAAAAAAACCCTTTTCTTAGTTTTTCTAGGGTTCCAAGAAAACCCAAAAAAGATTCTAAATTTCCAAAAAAAAAAACAAACTTTTTCTTGATTTTCACCTAAACAACCCAATTCCAAACAAAACCCACATACAAAAAGGTAAAAAAAATTAAACTTTCTTGTAAATTATAACAAACATTTGCATTTGGGTATAAAAAAGATTTGATTTTTTTTCTAGGGTTTCATTTCTTGAAACCCAAAAAGGTGTGAAATTGAAAGAGGGGTTAGGGTTAGGGTTTGGGTTTGGGAATGGAGAAAAAGAAAGATTCTAAAGGGTTTGAGATTGGAAGCATTTTTATTAGATACTGTTGGGAATCAAAACTGAGTTTTATGAGAGAGAGAGAGAGAGAGAGAGAGAGAGAGAGAGAGAGACCTTGGGTGTGGGAGTGGAGTGGTGGTTTCTTTGACTTTGACTATGACTAGTTTGAGGACTGTTCTTTGGTCAACTATTAATAGATAATTAAGTGGGATCAATCCTAATTTCAAATTTAAAACCACCCCGTAATAGCCCCGTAATAGTTTGTTGTTATCAAAACTCTAACATATGGCTTAGCTTAGCTACATTACCATGTAGCTAACATAGCTACATTATCACTAAAGAAATTAATAGTTTTTTGAGTATAAAAGAAAGTATGAATTACTTCAATTTAAAAGCATTAAAGTTAGGGAAATTTTATGCACAAAATGCAGGTGTTGGCTACATTGTGATGTAGCTAACATTTACCCATACATATATATATATATATATATATATATATATATAAAAGGGCATTGGACATATTGAATTTGTCGGAAATGAATTTTATAAATTCATTAACGTTGTCTAAATTTCATATATGGTTTTTCAACTTTTTTCAAACTCTTTCGTTTATCCTGTTTTTTTTATGTATTTGGCTAAAAAAATATAAAAGATTTTGCCTTTCTCTAAGCTTGTCAACTCGTCCAAACCCAACTTCTCAAGTTGAAAATGAAGGTGTGGTGTTCCCTAACGAGCTCATTGAGGTGGGGGTGAGCTCATTGCGCTTTTTGTACTTATTGATACTTGTATTTTGGGTGAGAGTGGGTTTGTTATTGGCTCGTTAAAAACCTCTCACTCACCCTAAAACCGATAACCATACTATCATAATGGTTATATTGAGTTTTTTATGATTTGTAATAAACGTATGTTATTAAAAGAAAAGGTTTAACAATAAAGGTGAAAAAAATATTAATTACGTGAGACAACTTTATGAATTATTATATGTTATCATAATTGGTATCGAATTATAGTTGTGTTATAGTAGTAAGATGCTTATGTGACATATGTTATGTGTGTTATCTATATTATCACTATGAGTACGTTAAAGTTATTTAATTTGCCTTATATTCTACACGATTATACAATTTAAACAAATCAAATAAATCTTATAGAAACTTACTAACACTATCTAAATCAAATACTCAATTAGCTTTTACATTTAACCTTTAACGTTTAGCTATTGCAAATTTAAAACTCGTTTTAATTTTTATTTGTGTCAATTATGGAAGAACTTTTTTACCGACACACCACACGAAACTAATCTAGTTATCTTTATAAAAAATGATGTGTCACCAGAATGCTAAGAATTAACTTTATTATGAAAGTGACTTAACATAATTTAAAATTATCTTGGTTTATAAAACACCAATTTTCTAACGTAAGTACGTATGATTAGTGGATAAGTATAAACATCCTTTTCAATCAACACACTATAAAATATTATTCAAGCTATGTAAAAGCAAATCCAACGATAAAATATAGTTAACTGTTAACCATTTTTAATCTATTTTTGATCAATAGTTTCTATCCGGTGACATTGTCATCGTCATTTTCTTATCTTTAGCTACCTTATAATGAACGAAAAAAATGATAACTTATATGAATGACACCAATCAAAAGCCAATAATCATGTATTCGCAATATGATAACTAATAACGTGACATACACTCTTAACTTTTAAACTTATTCTCAACCAACTTTACTATTTTTATCGACCCGAACATAACGATAGTACACCACTATATTCGAGACTATCCATCACCGTTGATGTTATATATTCATAGTTTATGACTTCCTTTTAACATGGGTTCGTCATATCACCAAGGGTAAACAAAGGAGTATAACCGAGCTTAAATATTATAATTAAATAGAGTTAATTACATGGTTCGTCCCTATGGTTTGCACCATTTTCACCTGTCCTCCCTAATAGTTTTTTATTACACCACTGGTACCTAAGTTTGAAATTCGTTGCTTCACAAGTCCCTATTTTGGATGTGCCGTTAAAATCTCCGTTAGTTAGTAACATGTGCGTTGCACATGAGGGCAAATCTGTAATTTCAGTTATATTATTATGTATTAAATTAATTTAATATACCTATAATTATATTCCTCCATACCTATAATTAATTTAATATACCTATAATTATATTCCTCCAAATCTGTAATTTCAGTTGACTACTTCCACCGTTTGTCGAATCCTCTTTTTCGCCCACCATTTACTAAATCAAAGTGCCTAATTTCTCATCACTTTTAATTACAATTGATTGGTTGGTTTAATAAAATCAGATTGAAAAAAAAGGGAAAACAATATATTAAGGTTTAAATTTTTAAGAATTTGTGATATGAAGAAACAATTGAAACCTGCTAAAGCAATGAATATTAAGGTTTAAATTTTTACAATGAATTCGACTTGTTTACTATCTCGCCGGAGACCATCCTCACCGGCGACCAATCTCGCCACCAAATCGGAATCAAATAACGACGCCGAGCCACGTCACTATGAATTCGACTTGTTTACTATCAGAGCCAGTGGCGGCGGAGTTAGGGATTCGCATATGTTCATCATCATCATCATCAGTGTCGCTTTTGCTTTATTCAAATCGGATCCTTCCACATCTGGAGCGCGTGAGTCGGCGGCGGGTTAATCGGCGGGGGTTAATCGGCGGCGGCGGCGGCGGGGTTAAGTGGTTTCTTCGGTTGGTTCTGGTGACCCGTAACTTGTATGACAACGAGCTTGGATCCTGTGGATTAGTGACCCGTCAAAGATTAAAATAAAAAGGAGTAGTCAATAATTGAAATATTAAAATAAAAAAAGAAATACAAAATATTTATTCATGTTTTGTTTGAGAAATTCTGTTAGCAAAAAAAGGATTTATTGAACTGTGCAGATGAATCCAAATGTTTTAATATACCAAACATGTATTAGAGCCAGTGGCGGCGGAGTTAGGGATTCGTAAGTGTTTGATTTCATTTTAATCAACAAATCTCCAAATAATTAGAGGGTGAATATATAGATATAAAATATGTATGTATATATTTAGGGTTTCTTTAATTATATGGAATTGAAGATGAAGAAGAAAGACATTGGGATTTGGAGATTTGGTTTTAGAATTAAAATAAAGCTAAAATGACGCAAATACCCTCATGTGCAATGCACATGAGCTCCACTAACAGAATATTTAACGGCACATCCAAAATAGGGACTTGTGAAGCAACGAATTTCAAACTTAGGTACTAGTGGTGTAATAAAAAACTATTAGGGAGGACGGGTGAAAATGGTGCAAACCATAGGGACGAACCATGTAATTAACTCAATTAAATAATTATTTTATTTAAATTGAAAGTAACTAGGAGAACAATGTATCTTATATTTCGATGGACGGAATCTAAGGGGATGTTTGTTTGGATTTATATAAACGACTCATGACTTATAATTTATTGTCATTTCGACTTATGTTTCATAAACCCAGTTTCGACTTATGTTTTATAAACCTAGTTTCGACTTATATAACTGTTTATGGACTTATTACTGTTTATTATGTCATAATAAACGGTAATAAATGCATAAACGATTACATAATTCGTCTAAGTTTATAAAATATAAGTCAAAATATAATAAACATAAGCTCATATATATATATAATTATAGTGTGAATTTGATTCCACCATAACAAAAAAAAAATGTCATTTATCCAGTCCCTAATCTCCCCCCAATTTCCCCCAATTTCAAGAATCCTAATTAACCCACTAATCTCATTCCTCAACAATCATCATCATCATCATCAAACCCTAATCCCCAATCCAATTCATCGATCCGTTTCCACTAATTTCACCTCCACACCGTCCAATTTCTCCGATGAACTTTCCGGCGAGTTGTCCGGGGACCGGAACCGGAGCAATTACGGTGGAGTTCGAATCGAAGAAAATGTTGAGGAAAATGGGAAAGTTAGACTTGATAGTTGGATTAGTAAGAGGATTAGTGGAATTAGTAGAGCTAGAGTTCAGGCTAGTATTCGGTTGGGACTTGTTTCTGTTAATCATCGTGTTATTGTTAAGGTAAATTTTTATTAACTCGACCTTAAACGAGTTCGAGTTGAGCTTAAACCATAACTTCGAGCTCGTTTAATAAACGAGCTCTACTAAGTTAAGTACATAAATGGTTTTTAAAGTTTATTCAAAATTATGTATTTTGTCCCTAAGTTTCCACTTACAGAAATTAATTACCATTTTCGTCTCTAGTTTGTAACGGACATCATTTTAGGGGATGAAATGTCTAACTAATGATGAATTTAACGGAAATTTTTCAGCGGACATCCATTTTAGGGGTGAAAAGTGTAAATAGATTTTGTTAGTGGACGGTTTATGCAATTTTTTAAACTTATGAACGAAATCCGTAATTGAGAGTAAACCATTGGATTATTTATGTAGTTAACTCTATGAAAAAAAACTAATGAGGTAAGTACATAAATCATGAGTAAAATATACACAAAATTACGGATTTCGTCCATAAGTTTAAAAAATTGAAATTTGCATAAATCGTCTACTTATGGAAACTAATTAGCTTTTTCGTCCTAAATTTCTAACGGATATCTATTTTAGGTACGAAATGTGTAATTAGTTAACGATGAATTTAATGGAAGTTTTTAGCGGACATCCATTTTAGGGACGAACATGGTAATTAGTTTCCGTAAGTGGACGATTTATGCAATTTTTTAAACTTAGAGACGAATTTCGTAATTTTGGATAACCTTTAGGGTCAATTTTTTGCTACTTCGAGTAATTAGTTTACGATAATTTTAACGGATATTTTCAAAATAATATTACTCACTTTTAACCGAATACTTTGAAGCTGATATTTTGCTACTTCGGGTCGTATATATATGTTGACGATAAAGAATATGGTTTGATGTTAGATATTATATTTGTTATGTATCGGTGAATAATTTTGTTTCAGGCATCACACATTGTAAGACATGGTGATAAAGTCGAATGCACAATATCTGAATTGCAACCGTTAAAGGCCGAAGGGGAGGATATAGCTTTAGATATTGTTTATGAAGATGAACATGTGTTGGTTGTTAATAAGCCCGCACATATGGTAATCACAAATGTGACTATGTAGATTGTAACAAAAAGATGATACATGTTAGAGGTGGTAGATGTGCGGGCTGGGCAGGTGGTCGAAACACGGGTAATTTTTGTATGGTTGATAGAGATCCCGTTGGGTCGACCGGAATCGTTTTCTCATCCTTTTTTATTTTATTTTAGTAGTAATTAATATGTGAAATGTGATAAGGAAAATAGTCTTTTTTGTATAAAATGATTTGGGAGATTTTATGCGTTAGAAATACAACTATCGAGTATTGACCCATTTTAAGGGTCAGACCGGGTAGACCCTGAAACGCTTTTTATCCAATTTTGAATAAAATGATTTTGGAGGGTTTATGCATTAAAAATACAACTTTTTCGTCCCCGTTTGAATCGTTGAAGGTAACATAAGTAAAGTCGACCCATTTATAAGTCAATGTGTCAAAATCGAAATTTTATCTCTCTGTAAGATTGCAATCTCAGTTGTGTTTTTTTATTCCATGTTCAGGTTGTTCACCCTGCACCTGGGAACGCTACTGGAACACTAGTAAATGGTATTCTTCATCATTGCAGTCTTCCTACACCTCCTTCGTTTCAAGATCAAGATTTACTATCAGATTCTGACGATTTGTCTGATAACGAGTTAGACGAACCCTCTGTAGATCAGACTGACTCAAAGGATTTTGGTTTTGGTACTAATGAAAGATCAATTCGTCCCGGAATTGTGCATAGATTAGATAAAGGCACCAGTGGATTACTTGTTGTTGCAAAGGTAGTTAACGTGTCAGTCATGATTTAAAAAAAAATCTTTTTACCGTTAGTTTTTTTAGATCATGTATATTGGTGCTAAATTTTTTTTATGGGATAACAAAGAATGAGCATGCACACGCCCATTTATCAGAACAATTCAAGGAACGAACCATCCAGAGGATATACGTGAGTATCACTTGTGGAGTTCCGTCTCCTGCTTCCGGATGTGTTGATATTCCAATTGGTCGTGATTTGACAAATCGGATCCGTATGACTGCTGATACGGGGTCCACCAAATGTGGAAAGTCTCGCCATGCAGCTAGTAGGTGATTCAAGGTCTCCTTTTATTTGGCCTTTTTCATGTCTAAATGCACCTTCACTAAGGTGACGAGATGGGTAGGTTGGGTAACAGGTCAAAACAGTTATTTTTTTAGTACAGGTCAGATGGGGTTGATACGAACACCCATTTGGTGTATTTTTTTATTTTTTTTTAATAATCAATACATGAATTATGATTAAAAAAATTGAACTTTGAAAATATATGATTTATGATGCATTGAAAATAAACTTTGGTCGACTTTCCACCTGATTGACATTGACATTTGATCCATTTGGCAATGTTCTTTTTTCTATTATGTCTCACTTGACCAGTTTGAGATATAATTGTACCCAAATTGATCGACTCGTAAATAGATGGGTTGAAATTCCCACTTCTATTTGTAACTCATAATCCCGTATAAACATTGTCGTGTACTCTTGTGTATGCAAATAACGGATTCATACGCCTCAAAGCAAAATCTAACCATTTTAGTAAATTTTCTTGCGATTATGCATCGTAAAAATGAATGTGAAGTATATGTAGAGGTACTGATTTCGACCTTTGTATGAATGACTGGGTAGATCTGGGTTATTTTTTTTTTTTATCTTAAACGGATCAAATTTAAAAAAAATTAGCTAAAAAGGGAACGGGTCAAACACGTCAACAGTCGTCCAAAGTGTATCTTTAATGCATACGACCTCCTAAATTACTTTATTCAAAAAGTGTTGTTAGGCTACCCAACCTGTTTCTACCTTTACTAATTACTTGTTTTGACGTGTCCTACCTACCCGTTTAACCGTGTTTACGTATTTAGAGATATACAAATTTGAATATTAACTGTAGAACTGATTGGTTTAGCAAACTTATTTAATCATCAGGTACAGAATAGTTGAGATTCTTGCTGGTGGTGGATGTGCATTGGTCGAGTGGAGGTTAGAGACGGGTCGCACCCATCAGGTATCATATTTACATTATCATAATTAAATTTAATATATCTGTATCAAGTATTTTTTTATCCAAGTAAAAAAAAATTCAGTTATAATGGAAAAATGTGTTAAAGTTAGCCAAAATGGACTTTTTAAGCCGACATGATACAACGTACTAAATGATTTTGAGCAACACGCGAGATTAATACTCTAATGATGTGGTTTCTATAATCATATGTAACACTTCTTATTTATATAACAATAAATTAAAAAGTTTTGAACAAGGAGTGGTTCAGGTCGACCCAGACCGTACTAAAACTTACCCGTTTTGACGTATTACCCAACAGATTCGAGCACATGCAAAGCACCTAGGGATTCCGTTAATGGGAGATGAGGTTTATGGAGGTTCTATAAACATGGCCCTTTCACGGTTGCAGCATAAGAACCCATCAAGTTTACATGGTCAGCTTTCACAGCTTCTTTCAAAACTCGACAGACCTTGTCTCCATGCTTTGACTCTTGGGTTAGTCCATGGAAACCTCTTTCTCCTTTTTTTCTTGAGGCTCCTTTATTAAGTTATTTGTGTAATTCAACTACTTATGAATGACTCGATTGGGTTGTGCTTCATCTTAAACGGGTCAAATGAAAAAGTGAGCTAAAATGGTTTAACGCTGCAAACAGGTTTAAATTATTATCGCTGTAATATTGTTTTTGTAACCATAATTAAGTCATTAATTGTTTACTAAATATTTTTTAAATGGACAATTTTGTTTTTGGTCCAACCCCAAATCAATCCCGCCTGTTTCAACAGGTACTTAAAAAATAACCTGTTACCCAACCCGCCCAATCTTGCCACCTTTAGATTTTTTTTCCCTTCTTTTTATCGACTGTAATTGTTTTATGTAACATTTATTTTGTAGATTTACACATCCTAGCACTGGAGAGAAAATGCAATTTTCATGTTTGCCTCCGGTAGATTTTGCCGAAATTTTAACCGGACTTCGTAATATAAGCACGGAGAAGGTAACGAAGCTCGTGTGTTGAACCAATTGTTAATGTTTTTTCAGTACATTGAAGTTCAAGTTTAAGCTTTATCTAATTGGATTGCAGATCAAAAGAAGCTAATAAATTTTTGCTCATACATTTTTGACATAATGAGACTGGAATACCATCTCGAGATCTTATATCTATAGAGGAGAGCGAGACTGAAACAGTTGATTGGCCAGAATACTGTTACGTTCAAATCCACAACGAGGGGAAGAAAAGAACCCGCGAATGATATTATCTTTGCTAGAATTTTCTTCCAACTCTAGATAGTTGGAAAAACATATGTTAGGGACTTTTTGATGTGCGCTTTAAAAGCAATTCTTGCAACCTAAAGATTGATGATCGAAAAATCACATAATCAGTTGATTAAAGCCGAGACTCGATAATGTACTTTTACATTTTACTCGGTATCTTTTTCTGTTAGAAAGTTATTAAAAAACACTTCTTGGAGTACATAGTTTACAAAGTGTCGTTGCGAAATCAATTTTTTTTGGCAAATTCTATTTTTTTGGATTTTATTTAACATGAAGTTTGACTTATGCTTTTGGCAAAATTTAAAAGTGTGTTTAGTCGTAAAAAATTATGTTGTTTCTATAAAATAATTAGAAAGAAAATCTAAAAATAGAAACGTTAAATTGAGTTTTTCAAAAACTTCTCTACTGTTAGTTGAAAAAAGAAATCACTTAACAGCTTTAAAAATAATCATCTGATTCGTAATGGATTTCTCACGATATTTTTCTGTCCTGAAAAATAAATAAGCAGACTAATAAAATTTTGACACGTCATCGTGAAAATAAACAGTGCCGCGAAATTCGCAACAATATGTCTAACATTTATTGGTTAACATTTATATACTTTTGTCACGAACAAAATGTTACGAGAAATCCGTCTTAAATCAGATAATTATTTTTAAAAATATAAACATTAAATGATTGTTTTGGTAGTTTGCTAACAGAATAAATTCAAATTTCACCAAAACCATAGTTTGTATAAATTAAAAATTGAGAAAATTAGGGACATTTTTTAAAAGCTCCACAAGAAAATGACATTTCATAAAATATTAAAAATTTGATGTGACATTTTGGTAATTTTTCGCAGGTTTATTAAATTTTCAGAGGTATAAATGTATAATATCTAATAATTTATGAGCAATTAATAACACATATCTACTTATATATATATTTTGTAACGTAAACGTAATAATTTGGTGGGGTTTAAATGCACCAATTAAGCCGTTTGTCTTGCTGATTACTGTATTAAAAAAAAACAGCTTTTTGCAGCATCATTTTTTTTCAAGTCTCATAATCACAATCCATTTTAAAAGTCGGGTCTAAAACATAAAAACACTATTTAAAATCTTATATTCACTTAGTTTTCCTTTCCTATTTTTCGCTTTGCTTCTTTTTTTCTTTTTTCGTGTATTTAGGTATTCTTTCTCTGTATACTTTGGGCTTCTTAGCCTGTGACAATATATTTTTCGGCTTTTTAAAAAAACTATTTAAAATCTTATATTCGTAAAAAAGGAGTTAGAAAGCCACAAATACATGGCTGGTCTTTCAACTTCCGTTTTACGGGTACAATATATAAGTCGTAAGAACGATAGATGATTAAAACTTTTATTTTAAAAATGTGGACTTTTATGCAAGACTTTATTCTTGTAGGATACTCCTTTTATATAAATTTAATCATTTTTCAGACATCAACTTTAGTGGATTAGCTTTTAAGGAGGTTGGTAGCACGATCTATATTGTGCATAAATCAAGAAAATTGGTCGATATTTATTATGATAAAGGATTTTTTTTTTTTTTTTTTTTTTTTTTTTTTGCCTACAATAATAGCAAAAAAAACAAGATAATTAATATTGGAATAAATTAGTGTTTAGCTTTTTAAAATGCATTTGAATCGGAAAGTAGTGCTTTTTAAACGTTAATTAATCATTATAGACGGAAAACACAAAAAGAAAAAAGGAACAAAAGAGATATCATGAATCATGATGATGCTTAACATAGAACATGATAGTTCTAGAATAATTTTGTTTAGCTATAGAAAGGATATGTCTGATTCTCGCTTTCTCGATTGTTGAATAAACTGTCTCTATAGTTTATATTAAATTATAGTTTTGTCTCAAAATTATGTTAGGACATGTTATACGACTTTAAAATTGAAAATTGTATCACTTACCACATTTAGAATT
Organism: Senecio squalidus; assembly: GCA_910822075.1. Lineage (NCBI taxonomy): Eukaryota > Viridiplantae > Streptophyta > Magnoliopsida > Asterales > Asteraceae > Senecio > Senecio squalidus. Next base: position 8,683,613 of record CAJVGC010000582.1, read on the forward strand.
AAAGTGAATTAAATAAACATCTACCTTATCGAATATCAATATTGTAAGTTTTGATCTTAAAGATGATTCCAAGAAGATGTTTGTGATTTATTGTTGTATGTCTAAATGTATGTTAAAATATGTAGATGATTACGAGAATAAGTGACGACTTAGAGTCGAAAAGAACACAAAAATATTATTTAATTTTAAATAACGACAAGACAACGATTAGAAATATATATTCTTAACCTATTTATTATCGATTAATTTTCTAAAAAATAAAAGTTTCTATAAAAAGTTAAAATCATGCTCAATATCTATAAATTTTTTAATATAACGATAAAGTATTCCTAAGAAAGTCTATCAATAAAACGATAGGAAAGGCGGAAACCATGAATTAAGGGAGATCGTAGTCAGAGAAAAAGCAAAAAATTCATATTTGAAAAATGATAAGATGTCTCGTAATTTATTATTCAGTGACTATTTCGAATTTATCAAAAGAATATCATAAATTTGTTTTGTTAAAGTGGCCCAATTTAATTCCTTGTCTATTTAATTCCTTGTCTCACCGGCTGCACGATGATACGAACATTGCCATTTTTAAAACGATCACATATATACTTCTCGATTAACAAAAAAAGTAAAATCCTCATCTGTATCAAATATAATTTCACTAAACATAAACATCAAAACCATATTTTGAACTATTAAAGCATATATATATATATGAAGAATTGTGTTTTTCTTATTTCTTATACACGGAAAATTAGGATGAGATGAGACTATTGTTTTTTGTTCATTGTAGGATCGGATCGTATAGGTTATTTTTAATATATATATATATATATATATATATATATATATATATATATATATATATATATATATATATATATATATATAGTAGAAAACTTCGGGTTTGTGTAATAACGGAATTTGGAAGAATTGTGTTTTTTTTATTTCTTATACACGGAAGATTAGGATGAGATGAGACTATTGTTTTTTGTTAATTGTAGGATCGGATCGTATAGGTTATTTTTTAATGTACAATATATATAGATATAGTAGAAAACTTCGGGTTTGTGTAATAACAGAATTTGGAAGAATTGTGTTTTTCTTATTTCTTATACACGGAAAATTAGGATGAGATGAGACTATTGTTTTTTGTTAATTGTAGGATCGGATCGTATAGGTTATTTTTTAATGTACAATATATATAGATATAGTAGAAAACTTCGGGTTTGTGTAATAACAGAATTTGGAAGAATTGTGTTTTTCTTATTTCTTATACACGGAAAATTAGGATGAGATGAGACTATTGTTTTTTGTTAATTGTAGGATCGGATCGTATAGGTTATTTTTTAATGTACAATATATATATATATATATATATTGGAAAACTTCGGGTTTGTGTAATAACAGAATTTGGAAGAATTGTGTTTTTCTTATTTCTTATATACGGAAAATTAGGATGAGATGAGACTATTATTTTTTGTTAATTGTAGGATCGGATTATATAGGTTATCTATAATGTACAATATATAATCCGATCTATAATTAATAAAAAACAATAGTATGATCTAATCCTAATTTTCAGGTGTATAAGAAATAAAGAAAAACACAATTCTTCCAAATTCCGTTATTACACAAGCCCGAAGTTTTCTACTATATTTACCCAAACTCCCCCTCATCTTTTCCACATTTTCATTACCACCTACAGATCTTCATTACAGCTTATATATCACCATTAATGGCGGTCCATTAATCTCAATCTCAATCTCAATCTTACATCAAACTAACAAACTTCATTCACTACAGGTATAGCTAATCACTCTCTCTTCATTTTCTCCATTTTTTCAATTTTTTTTTTTTTTTTTTTTTTTTTTTAGTATGAATAATTGTTAGCTAGACTCTGTTGTAGCTGAAGATGAATGAATTAAATGAAAATGTTAGAAATTAGTATGATTCGTGATTTGATGATTTTATTATGATTTCGGTGTTTTTGATTTGATTTGATTTGATTTGGTATGATTTGAGCTAGTTTTTGTGATTTGTAGTATGGGAATGTTAGATTTCATGTTGAAACCCTAATTTTGTGATTGTTAAGTTTTTTGTAAGTGTTTACTGAGAGTGATTGTGTTGTTTTCGATATCGATTTGTGATCGGTTTGTTGTTTATACTTTATTTGAGCTTGTAATTAGTTAGATTTACTTTTTTCGTTCGAATTTAGGTTTTGATAGTTTACTTTGAGCTTGTTGTAATTTGTTTGATTTCGTGTTTCTGAAAAAGTTGATTAGAGGCATAACTTGTTTTTTAATTTATCGATTTGAGCTAATTTTTGCTTGTATTGTGTAAAAGTGTTTTTCGTGTGAATAAAATTTGCTGTTATTGCTTTTGCTGCATGTTCCTTTTGTTCGATTTTACGAACGTTAGATGTATAGAAAGGAAGAGAGTGTGTGGAACAGTTGAAAAAAACGAGCATCTTGTTTTCGATTTGCGGTTTTTCGACATATTTCGAGATAATTTTTTTAAATGATTTTAAGGAAGTTAACCGAACGTATTGGAAAAAAGTGTGACAAAATCTATAGAAACGGAGAAAGGGAGAGAGTGTGTGAAATAAGCATCTTGTATAAAAGTGTTTTTCGTGTGAAACATTTAAAAAAGGCGCTAACATGTGTTTAACTTTTCGATTTGCAGTATTTTTTGAGATACTTATCTTTTAAACAGAGTGGAAAAAGTGTGAGCAAAATCTATAAAGGATAAAGGAAGAAAGTGTGAAGTATTTTAAAGAAAGCATCTCGTAAAAGTGTTTTTTGCGTGAAAAGACACTTTGAGCGTTCGGATGTGAAACTTATTAATTCAACATGAGAAAAGCATGAGTAAAGCTAGAAAGAATCGAGAAAACCGGAATTACTATCTAAACTACCGGATGATTACCCTTTCCTTTTCATTTTGAACTCCCTCAACGAATAATGGCTGATGATCGATGCATTTTCATTAAGGTATACATACTTGTCTCGATTTATATTCGTTTATTTATATTTATTCAGTGAGTTGAAACTTTACTCTTTGTTGTCGGTAGGAAATAATGATTATACTCTCTCCGTCCTAAAAAAGTGTCGTCAATCATAAAGCACACAATTTTAAGAATGCATAATCATTGTAATATAATAGACCGATGACAATTTTACCCTTGTTTCTTGCACATACTTTAACGAATCTAGTTTTTTGAAAACATGTGTTAAGGGTATAATGTTATAATAAATGAATTGTTTCCTGATAGGCGACGAAGTAACTGATATCTGCAAATGCTTTGAATTTCAGGATATGCTTATTATTAGACCTCCAGTAAAAAAATCGTTGGTATTGAGAATAAGTGTAGTGGCATTTGTTATGGTATGCGGGGTTTTCATGTGTTCAATTGGTTTAAAGCAAATTAGCAACTTCACAAAGGCCGGTTTCATTGATGTAAAAGCGGTTGAGCAACCTTGCGAAGTGCCCAATGTTGAAAAATGGGAGAGATCTTTTGTTCACTTCCCCAAACCTACAACTTTTAGTCGGTATCTTTCTTGTGGTTTATTTTTCGTTCTTTCTTATTTTAATAAGGGAACGTAGTTTAGTCTGATTTCTATTTGGGGCCAGTTTGGGTTAACTCACAAGAATGTAAGCCAATTTTTTATACGTTAAAAATGATAACAAAAGCGGTATTAATAAAATATAATCCAAATCTTTGAACAAAAACGATTTATGAGGACGTTACGTTAGAAATGGACTTTGGGCGACTTTTGATATGTTACCCTATTATGCATTTTCCCTTAGAGTTACAAGAAATGCTGATGTAATCACTTTGGTGTATAATCAGGGACGAGTGTGCATGCAATCCTGTTCGATACTTTGTTATTGCGTCAACACAAAGATCTGGAAGTGGATGGTTTGAGACATTATTAAACAGTCATAGGAATGTAAGCTCCAACGGAGAGATTTTCTCAGTTAAACCACGAAGAAGCAACACGTCAACAATTGTGGATACTTTGGACAAAATTTATAATCTTGATTGGTTAACAAGTGCATCGAAGAATGAGTGTACGGCTGCAGTGGGCTTGAAGTGGATGCTTAATCAGGTAAATGCCCTCTTTTTCAAACCGTTTACTTGTGAATGGGTCGTTATGCTAGTGTTTTATATCTAACAGTTTAACGGTTCAAAATTGAAAACCTATAAGGAGAACATGGGTCAAACGATTCAAATGGGTTGAAAGTTGTCCAATCGTTTTTCCCTACAGATTTAGATTACTATAGTAATAATATTGCAAAAAAGTTGTCGGTCAACCCAACATGTTTCTGTACGTGCTAAAATGACCGTTTAAGCCCTAACCTGTTTCAATCCGTTACCCAACCCGACCGGCGCCCATCCTTTCTGCCAATCATAGAATTCCATTATGTATCTATTTATAAATGATACGTTATGTTACTTTTTATAATTGTCACCTAAGATCATTTGTATTTTCTGACTCTTGTATGCAACACCGTAAATATAATACATCGAGTCATATTGCATAACGATTTTTGCACTCACAATCGCTGAAAAGAATACATGAGATCGTTTTATTTCATCTGAATTTATGGTTTGTTTGATTTTTATTTCAGGGTTTGATGCAGAATCATGAAGCAATATCAGAATATTTCAATACCAAGGGAGTTTCAGTGATTTTTCTTTTTAGAAGAAATCTTCTTCGTAGAAGAATCTCAATACTTGCAAATGCCTACGATCAAAGTGCTAAACCACTAAATGGGAAGCACAAATCCCACGTACATTCTCCCGATGAGGTTTGTGTGTATGTTTTGGTGTGTGTTTCGTGGACTTTATCTTACTAAAAAACCTTGTATAATTTCAGGCGAAAATTCTAGCAAGTTATAAACCCTCAATTAATATAACATCACTGTTACCCGAGCTGAAACAAGCCGACAATATGGTTAAACAAGCATTGGAGTACTTCAACACAACACGACACATTATCCTTTACTACGAGGATGTAATCAAGAATCGCACAGTAAGACATTTAACATCTAGCTCAAATTAATTATTTTCCTATAAGAGGAACAAGTCAAACGGGCTGAAAGTCTGCCAAAGTATTTAAGGAAATCGTACGATAGCAGAGTCTACCTTGACATTTCTGGTCAAAATTCAAAATCGCAAGACCTCATAGTGTTCCTTGCGATATTAAGAGTCCAAAGTTTAAAAAGGGGATAAATTTGGGTTATAATGTCTGTAATTACGATTAACAGCTTAATTATTTATATTTTTTTTCTGAATAGAAGTTTGTGAATCAACCCGGCCTGTTAAAAAAATGGACCGTTTCCACCGCAACATGTATGACCCATTAGAGACTAAACAGTTGATTTTCTCTCATTTTGCAGATACTAAAAGACGTTCAAGATTTTCTCAGGATCCCACGAAGAAAGTTAAAAAGTCGGCAGGTGAAAATACATAAAGGTCCTCTAAACGAGCAGGTTGAAAACTGGGATGATATAAAAAAGGTTCTAAACGGAACCCCATACGAGAGCTTCTTGCATGAAGATTATAAAGTTAGTTAAAATGCTTTCTAATTGTGTATAATGTTGTCTTAACTAACTAACTCATTCTTTATTTATTTTCTTTCGTTTTATTCGTCTGTTAGTCGGGAAAAAAACCAACAGGATGTTTTTCCCTGTTGAAATTTTGGTCTACTTTACATGCCTCCTTACTCCTAAGCAAGTTAGCATATCAATTTTATTGAATGTTGTTGTAGAGTAGGTACCGTTTTAATGGAAAATTTAGTTCTCATGTTATGTGCCGGTAGTATTATACCATTATTTGTGCGATATACAAGTCACCTCGTGATTTTTGTCTGATAAATGTGGATGCATAATATTCTGTGTTTTCTTATGTTTTGGAGGTGTAACGCGTCTGACCCGTCACATGACACTCAAATTTGTGTAGAGTAACTAACATATTGATTTTAGTAAGCCTGCCAATAGGTCGGATTTTTGCATACCTGAGTCTAATCGAGACGTGATTTGTATACAACCCTAATTCACTTGCACATCACAAACAAAATGTTTGTATCGGTAAGTGTTAAAATGTAGAAACATGTAATCGTTGTTTATTAAGTAAATCGAGGAGTTAATTCTCTTCTTGTTTAATCATTTTGCGATCTGTCTGCTATCTGACTTGTTTTCAGTTTGCTAACTTATTTCAAAAATAGTCGTTTTATGGGCAATGTTTAGCGTTTCCGTCACAGAAAATCAAATCAAATACCATTTAAATAACATCTTAACAACTAAATTTGGAACGGCGAAGCTTTATTAAAACCCAACAGAAGCGAGACTTCTAACAATCTTTACCATCAAACTCACCAATATATTACATTATAAATACAAAATGTTTATCCGTAGCCGCTACTTATATGTTTATACATCAAACTAACAAATTTTACAAAGATTGGTAAAAGCTCTTAAACAAATCTACCGAAATTTGCTTTCTAGTCCTAGACCAGAGAGAAATTAGACCAGAATTGATCGAATATACAACTAACATACTAAATTATTGAACAAGAAGTTACCTATGATGTTACTTTGTTACCTTACGTTCTTACGTGGTATTCAAGTGGGACGTGGAAATTATACATCATTTGCCCGAGGGACACCTTCCACACTATTTCTTCTCTTGATAGATCTTTTCTCATCTACTACCTATATAGAAGAGGGAAAAACCGATTAGATGAAGTGATTTGGGTTGTTTCTTATTTTAAACGGGTCAAATAATGTTTTTAGTGAAACGAGGAAACAGGTCAAATGGGTTGATAGTCACTAAAAGTTTTAACCTCAATACTGTTTTGACTAGTTACCCAACCCGCCTATTTTTGCTCCCTTTATGTACATCTATTTCAAGAAATGCAATACGAAATCGTGCATGTACTGAATCGATATTTATTTACCAGCTTAGACAAATGCAGCAAGATTGTAATTATCTCTGAGAATTCTGGCCTCAAATATGGGTCTTGTTGCCAACATTGCTCAAGTAGTCTAACAATCTCCGGATGAATGTGGTCCGGAATCACTGGCCTTGAACCCTAGAATTGTTATTAAAATTTCAATAATTAAAATACATCTAATTTTCAACTTCTAATGTCTAAAAATAAAACTTAAATTCCGGAAATGTACTAATATACCTTCTGAACCACACCTATTGCTGCCTGGAGCGGAGTCAAGTTATCGTAAGGAAGCTGCAAAGTCAACCAGTAAGTAAAGATTTATCAAGCTACGTTTTTTTCGGGAAAAAAGACTTTGAATTTTCATTAAATATAAGATTTTAATTTAGTATATACAGATATGACTTAAAGATTGGAGGATGATCAAACCTTCTTTGTTAACAGCTCCCATAAGACGACACCGAAGCTGAAGATATCCGCCTTGTGATTGTAAGGTTTGTGTTCAATAACCTTCCAACAACCAATGAATAAGAATATTTTAGTAGTTACGGGTGAAATTTGTTATGGTGTCTTAGTTACCAGTTCTTTTATATGGAAAAAGTTCCGCTTATAATGCAAGTTTAGTATAGACAATAGACTAACCTCTGGAGCCATCCATCGATATGTTCCGGTTTCTGCAGTCATAACTCCGGAGTTACTTTGCACTCTAGCAACACCGAAATCAGAAACCTTAACAATCTGCCAGAAAAGAAGGGGTTATTACTTGCATTAAAAGTTGTCATTAATCAGTTTCCGAAATTTTGAAGTTTGTTATATTTGATATACAACTTTTTAACGCATGTAATAACGCCTTAACAAAAGCCCTTACATGCATTTCAGAAATTGGTTACTTTCTTATGATGAAAACAAAGATGGTTACGCGAAACATAAATCAGACAAAAGCTGTTTACGTTTTGATGTGATAAAACAGTAAAAGTAACAAGGAAAGAAAGCCACTTAGAAGAAATTGAATTTGCTTACTCCATTTTCATCCATCAAAAGGTTGGCACTCTTAAGATCTCTGTGGATTATATTATTCTCGTGCAAGTAGTTCATTCCTTTTGAAATATGAACGGCTATTTTGAGTACGGTTGGGACATCGAAGTGACCTCTTTGGTTATGTAGGAAGTCATACACACTTCCACCAGCCATAAATTCTACAAACCGAAAATAAATTATAATTCGAAACATGAAAGCAAATATACCGAACCAAAAAAAAATAAAAAAAAGTCTACTGTGTATATATATGGTCTATAAGGTGAACATGAAATAATTAAAAGTTACCAGTAACGATACAAAGATTTGGAGGTCTCGTACATGCACCTATAAATTGCACAACATTTTTGTGCCGAACTTTTCTGTCATGGAAACAATGGACCTAGTTCATATTAATAATCCTAAAGTTATATTTGAAAATAAATAAATACTAAAAATACATAATTATCAGATACTGAGGCACAATCAGCATATTACAGGAAATTTATGTAGCAAACCTCATTATATAGACTTCTTGAGCGAATTCTCTTTGCACATTTTCATTTAAATACTCGTCCTTAAGAGCTTTGATAGCCACATCTTGAGTACAAAATGTACCTTTATACCTGTTCAAAAAAAATAACTAATAATAATTAAAACTTTACATTCCCTCTTTTTGAAGGTTTTATACAATTAATGCGTAAATATGATTATAATTTATTCAGCTTTATCCTTACAATAATAATCAAAAAACTTTTTTAAGGAGGAGATTTATAAGGTTGATACTTAAGATGACATTCACCCCGTTTCCGTTTGACTCGTTTTAGTCAAATCTATTAAACTTAAACTTAACCATTTGAACTGTTAAAGACATAAGATACCTCAAAATTCCAAATCGACCCATTTGTATATATAAATGGGTTAAAATTGGTACTTCTACTAATAGTCTGTAAACAACTTGAACTTACAAATCACCATATGATCCACCACAAATTCTATACTCAAACTTTAACAGCTTAACATCGATCTCCCACACATCATGTACATCCACTGGCAGCTTAACACTTTCTTGAAATATCTTTGTCTGGAACTCTTTAGAAGGCAACATGTCCGAATTTTGTGGCCAAGGTATCTCCTGCAATGAATTAAGCGGGTTGAGGAACGGGTCAAAATGGTTTAAGGTTAGAACGGGTTATTTTAAAGTAGGGTTCGAAACAGGCGGACCCACAACCAGTTATTTGTCCATTTTTTTTAATAGATAAACTAATTTTTGTAATACATGTTGTACTGCACTAAATATTATATAGACTTTGGGCGCCTTTCAACCCGTTTGACTAACACAGCCCAAATTGAACCAATTATTATTTAATGGCTCGAAATTTCCAGCTCGACACCAAAAGGTAGCTGGCTACTTACCTCAACCTTCGGTATTTCCAATGCCAGTACATCTCTTATTCTCTCAATTTCCTACAAATATTTGGAAATACGTTAGTGGGAACCAAAGAAGGGTATAAAATTAAGACATTTATTTGAAACATATTTCATAAATGATAGGTATCCACCTATCTGGTAGAAGCAGAAACTTTGACCCGTTTACTTTAAATCAATTTGGGTTATGCTGTCAAATAATATTATAGCTAAAAGGGGTAGCGATCAAACGGGTTAAATGCCATTTAAAGCTTATTTTTAATGCATACAATCTCCTAAAACGTTTTTATTTAAAGAGTTGAATATTTCTGTATAATATTGTATTTGTAATCATAAGGTATGTGAAAATTATTTGTAAGGAACATTAAAAATAAGACAAGTTTTGCAGATTAACCTAACCAGACCCGGCCTGTTTGACCCAATACCCAAACCGCTCATCTTGCCACTTCTAGAATCTGGTTTTGTACAATCTTAGCACATAAAAGTAGTGAAATACCTCGTAAGGCCAACCATTGACAACAAAGACATCCAACGAGTATCCATCGCTTGTTGAGAAAGCATGAGCTTCTTGAATATTCAGGCCGATTTCAGAGAGCAGTGAAGTCAGCTGAATACAAAGCACAATGAAATTAAAAAAAAAAAGATTTTTATTTTCAAACCATATAAATTTATTATATCGCGAAATATTGAATTTTCAAAGGTATATCTTAGAAAACATATTGTATTATAAATTGTAAGTATAAAGATGAAATTTAATTACCTTACACAGGAGTTTAGGCTTATCATTTGTTGAGATTGTTATTTCGTGCAAAGGCCTACAGGATTTTAATGTTTTGTCGCATCACAAAATAGAAAAAAAGTTCCAGAAATAAACAACACACGTGAAAAACAGCCAAAGAAAATCACTGATAAGAGTCCAGTTTACTTGTGAACTTGATTTGGAGGACAAGGAACTTGCTATATATTAATGGACAGGTCAAAATGGGTAATTGGTACCTGTTGTGTTGACCCCAAACATCTTTTTCCTAAAAATACAGACTTAATAAATAATTGTATATAACAGCAAAAATTATATCATTTCAATACTAATTATTTAAAAAAAAAATGATTTAGGAGGTGTTTTGCATTAAAAATTCACTTCAAAAGACTGACAATTCGTACCACCCCCCGTTACCTTTTAAGATATTTTGTATTTAACCAGTTTGAGATCAAATCTAATGTGAATCAACCGATTCATGAGGGAATGGGTCTCAATTTATACCAGACATGGAATATAACAGTAGGTTTCAAATAGAATCAAACCTTTCAGAAAAATTACCGAAATAAGTGCTGGTTGGCACTCATGTCTTTGTCTCCACCTTGCAAATTGCTGGCCTCGAGAGCAAGTTCAAGATTTGATGACGAACCAAATGCAGGCCGCATATTAGTGCTGAAAATTACAATAAACAAGCATTCAGAAAGTAATTGTATGTGTTAAAAACAAGACCAATGAATCCATTATCAAAAAACATGCCTCTGCCTGCCTGGATGGATAGAAATCTGAGTATCTTTCATCCTTGTAGAGCTTGAAGTAGAGTCGACGCCATTTTCATCACCATTAGAATGAAGCTGCATGATTTTTGACATGAAAATTATAATTAGAAGCTTAGAAGTTAAATCTCAAATTTCTCCTTTTGTACTTGTAATGTAAATCTGAACTGTCATTTTAATTTTAATACTATGAATCAAAGAAATTAATTTTGTAATTTGTAGGGAAACCTTGACCGAATTTATAAGAACTTCGTTTACGCTTTCTAATACCCTAGTTTGAAAATTTGATGTACCCCACATTAGAAAATTTTGCATAATATGTAGCCGTTTTTGGCATTTTACGCTTTCTAATACCCTAGTTTGAAGTGCTACTGATATGGATTAATGTGGTCAAAACTTCACGTAAAATAGTGTCTGCAAATGTACGGTTTTGTTTCAATCTTTATAAAATTCTAAAACCAAAGTATAAACAAAATGTATATCTCAATATATATAATACCTGAAGAAGGCGGACTTCAAACGCTGGCCTAGTAGCCGGGTCATGTGCCAGGTGCAACAACCTTTTGTGCATAAGGACTTCTTGTGCTCTCTCAACATTCACATCCAAAGCATATCTGCAACACGTTCGATTAATAAGTGAATTCCGACCCTACAAACATCATTCATACTTTAACTTAACAAGAACTATTAGTTATTGGATCCCATGAATTATCGCTTTCTAAACGGTATAAATTAATCATTTTACTGTACAAAATTCTTTAGAATCTGCTTTTGACCAAAGATCCCAACAACAGGCTCCCCACAACTACCACAATAATTCATCCATATTTTAAACTTTTTGAAAATGACAAGTTTGATACCGACACTTTTATCCATTTCGAGTAAGAAATAATGCACACTTCAACTTTTAAGGCTAAAGTGATTATTCTAAAATGTTAGCTTCACCTTCAAATTTGTTATAGTTTCAACCCAACAATTTTTCCATTTCTCGTAATCGTTGAAAATTTAACACATCATTATTCGGAATCAATATTAACCTTCATAGTCAAATATATCTTTTTCCTGAATGATGGAACGATATTTAATAAGAAGATACTAATCATGTTCTTTCTACTATTCAAACTTCTGCTTTGTTCAACATAATTTAACTTAGAAAATGTAAATAAAAACAATAAAATGTTTATGTCACAAACATCGGATGAAATTACAGTATGCAATACACAAATATTCTCGTCTTTGATATGTTTCGGTAATTACTTCTATTTAACTTGTTGGAACAAATTACTTTCATAATTATAGCCTAAAACTTTACCCGTAAATTATTGCAATGGTTCTTGTGGTTGTATCCAAATTTCACCTATGATCCCTAAGTCTTAGGATTCAAGCCAAACCTCCCTATAGTATCCAAAACATACCGTTGATAGTCCTTGGACACCAAGTGAAACGACTAAAATAAAAACGTATTTTAAACATTTCACTTAGCCAAGGGAGTCAGGGACGTTACTTTCTGGAGACGCGAAAGGTTTAATATAACTTTTAATTCAACTATACGTGAAATTTGGATACAACCACATAATAGACCATTCATGTAATTTACTCAAACTTTAATTATCATCTAACGAAAAAGCAAAATTTCATAATTAAGTCTAACAAAACCTTTTGTATCCAACTTAAAAAACGTCTAGTAACAACTTTAAATGGATGACATATATATCAGGATATATACAATATCACTTTTTAAAAGCCACATACACAGTTTTATAAGTTACGTTTTAAGTTAGATACATATGATAAACGTAAAAACCAGAAACAATACCTAACCGGAAGACGATTGAAATGAGACCACAACTCATCTTCAAAATTAACTTCATACACTTCTTCACACTCGGATTCTCTCAACCGCCGTAACACTTCCTGAAACACCTCCACCTTCGGCCTCCGTTTCCGGCTCCCTACCGCCACCGTCTCCGCCGAACCTCTACTACTACAACAACTCTCAGCATCTCCTCCTTCCATCACCATTTCCTCAAATTTCACACACTCAAAAACACACACACAGCTCAAAAACACACAGTAATCACAACAATTAAGCTTTTAACTGACTAATTATATAAAAAAACACGTAAAATTACTCAATCGATTAGCTCAAAATCGTTTCTGAACACTGTAATTGAATCAATTAAGCTTCGAGTAGCTTCGGAAACATGTATATATCGATCTATTAGTTACAGTAAATACACACATACGTAGAAGTAAACGAAAGGTTTAACTATAACAACAATGGAGAATGCCGCCTTGCTTTGTATATATATATATATATAGATATATAGATATAGATATATGTATCTATATTTATATTTATATATATACTGGTTTTATTACCAGAGCAAAATGATTGAATCCAGATATAAGTACAAATGTTAGCGCGTAGTGTACAATATTTGACTAATATATGCTGATTTTGTTTCCAGAGTAGAAAGTTTTGGTTTCAGAGAAATATACAAGTTTTGAAGCATGAGATACAAGTATGAGAAGAGTTGAGGATCTGGAAATGGGAAATGGAAGATTGGAAAAGGATAATGGCGTAATGCGCACCCATTGAGCGGGTATCGACGTGGAATCAAGCCATTCATCTTTTGCCTTGCTTACTTCACCATTTTTATTTTATTTTTATTTTTTTATTATTATTTTTATTATTTTTTATAAATTCATCTATATCCAATTGGAAAGATTCACATTGTATTGATTTTACATTTAGTAGCCTTATAGTCTCGTTTGTTTGCCGAAAAAGAAATAATACCCCACCGTTTGTTTTTCGTTGACATGTTATAGAGCATTATTGTTCGTTTCAAGAACTACTTAAATAAAAAGTATGTAATCATATTTTGGATTTTGCTAACGATAGTGGTATGTCAAGTTATGTTACTGACTAGTGTTTTTATGGGATGTTTGGTGGTTACAAAACTATCTTTGGTTGTTAAAGTCTGTAATTTTACTATAACAACCATTTATGGACTATGATTAAGAGAATCATCGTCATTATATTTAATATAGAAGTTGTTAAGGAATTTTAGGAACATGAACGGAAAGTGTGTTTGATATATCCAACTCAAAGGTGTTATGTGCATTGGGTTGTAATGGTGTCCGTAGTTTGATGTATAAATTTGTGTATGCCTTATATGTGTTTGCGGTGTAATATTCGCTTTTATAGGTACCAACTCATATTGTGTGTAGATATGAATGTGTGTGAATCGGTTTGTGGGTCAGTGCGAAGCAAGTGTTAGATGAGCGAGTGTACAAACCCGAGGGCGATGGGGGAATATTCTTTTTTTTTTTCATTCAAGGTTCCGAGAAATTTCAAGACCGGACATGTTGGATTGTTGGCGAAATATTTTCTATCTTAACACTCTATTGGTACATATATAAAAGAAATGCTTCGAGCCCAACATGAGTTGTATCATTCGAATGTGATGTTTCGAGATTTTTAAAACTAAAGTGGCAAAATGATAAGTACACATATAGGAAATGTTATGTAAAACTATTGAAAAGTATAGGGTGTGTAAATGAAAGTTAAGTATAGTTTGATGATTCCAAATCCAATAGAACCAACCAACATCCTCACATAGAATAAGATTCCCAAATTAAAATTCTAAAAGATCCATCTATACAAAAGTATCATTAAAGTCCAATCCACAACCTACCCCATGTATTTTATTATCCAAAAATTTTCTTACCTCATTGCCTAAATCATCAAAACATAATAAAACATATTATATATGATAGTTGAGCTTAATTAAACAAATTTATGGACGTGTTCATATAAAATAAAGTGTTAGTAATTCCAACTTTTTTGGTGCTATTTTCCTTTATAGCGGGTCGTATCATCTCGTAAAAAAGTATTTAGTCTGATGTGAACGGTATGAGTTTGAATCGTTAAAAATCAAATGCGTAAATCCTTTATATTCTTTTGTTTTGGATAATGTGATTTAACATGTTTTTTTGTGTTCATAGAGGATACATCAACGAGAACCAAAAACAAAGAATGGAAAAAGGTGTTTTTTGTGTTTTTTCGACTTGATCTGATTTGATATTACTTGATAGTCATTTGTTCGTCAATCCATAACACCTCTCTTTTATCATATATATATTTTTAGTTTCAGTACAACAAAGTCATAAAAAAATATAACTTTAGAGTTATAACATTAATGAAGATACATTTATTAAAAAAACAAAAAGTTTGTTTTACTCTTTAAACATTGTTATACTTGTCACATTAAAGTTTGTTTTCTGTGGACGTAGGTCCGTTCCCGAACAAGAGGTTCGACCGTGATGAAGGACGTGCGGCATGGCCAGAGGTTCGACCATGATGAATGACGTGCCACCTGATCAGGAAAGTATATAATGAATCAGAGATTCGACCATGATGAAGGACATGCCTAACATAAGCAAAATACATATATACATACATATTTTAAAATAACGCTTAGCATGTCCAAGGTTCAAAAATAGTAAAACGGCAACGAATAATTCACCAACTTTATGTTGATGTCGTATTATTTTTAACACTTTTCAGGAGATTGAGATTTTACATCGCTTATGGAGTACATATCTTATATTGAGTTTGGGGGATTTCGGAGAGACTTGACTAGACGTAGTTCGTTTTCTTTATTATTTGCGTGGTCTTCGAGGAGACTTAACTAGACGTAGTTTAGTTTCTATTTAAGCCACAAACTTGTATTTATATTGTATTTATTGTACTCCTAAACGTTATTTAATGTAAACTTAATGTTGTAGTTTCTATTCGATGTAATCTGTCTTCTAATACCTATATTACTGTACACCTCGGGTTTCCGCCTGAGCGGGGTGTGACAAAGGACATGCCACATACCCAGAGGGTCGATCATGTTGAAGGATGTGCCACCTAATCAGGAAAGTATATAATGAACCCGATGTTCGACCATGATGCAGGATGTGCCACCTGATCATGAAAGTATATGATGAAACAGAGGTTCGCTCATGATGAGGGACCCACCACAAAGTATATCGAAGAAAGAAGGAACATCCTTTTAACCAACAAGCAAAAAGGGATAGATGTCAGACGTTTAACGATTTATCATTTGGACTATCCAATGTCTTAAGAAGGCATACTTTATTATCCAATACGGTACCAACCCCAACCCCATTTGACAAAAGTTCTTCTCTCTGCTCTCTTATTCCTTTCTTTAACATATATATGTATGAATCTCTTTTATAAGAGTTCTGACTTGACCGTCAGAGGGTGGATCCGGGGCTTCGGGCTCGGGTACCTTCTAATGGGTTTCTTTGATGTATGTAGTACACTCAAAGTTCGAAATTACAAAGGAGCGACACGTTTGGTCTTCTGCCATCCTCGTCCTAACCATATGCCCCACCTTCATCTTGGTAAGAGGTTCAAGCTCCAACCAAACAAGAGGTTCCACCTTTATCCTAACCAAAGGTTCTATCATTATTGGTATCGAACCATGTCTAAGATTCAACACCAAACCTAGCATCACAAAAGTGATTTTACGTTTCAAATTATCGTTAGACTAATTTTACTTTTCTAATATATGTAAATACAAAATTTCAGTATTCTAAACTCAAAAGTAAAATATAAATCATTATCAAATGGACCTTATAATAAAATATTAAAATAAAAAACTCTTTTAAGACTTTTTCTACATGAAAGGGTACTCTTTTTTTTTGTTTTGTAAATAAAATATTTAATAAAACAAATATAACTTATAGTAGTGGGTCACGATTATCACGATGTTATGTTTATTAATTTAAACATCAAATTTGGTCCTCTTTTAGTTTTCTTATATTAAACATCATTTTCAATAGTTTTGATGTCACTAAATGGTAAGTTAGAAAAATTGGTGAACCAATATATATACTATTGGTGGTAGCCTAGTGGTGGAGTATAAGGAGATGCATAAGTTTTATTTTTATTTTCTTTATTGGATTGTAGTAATATAGACTCGGAAAAAAAAAATATTCAATTTAATGTATATAGTGACGACACATCATTTTTTTTTTATTTTTCATTTTGCTTTCCGAAAATGAATATCCTCAGAGACAAGCTAGGTTTCATTTTTCACTATTCACCTTTCTTCATTGAGCTTTATTTTTTAATTCGACGTATTTAATTGGTCCGACTTATCCTTTATTTTTTAATTCGACGTATTTAATTGGTCCGACTTATCAATCGTTCTTAAAATTAATATGTTGACTTCAATTTTTTTTTTTTTTTCTTTTAAACTAGCTTATTGACCCACGTAATACGCGGAGAACTATATCGGAAAAACATAATGTTAAACAAAGAATATAACCTATATGAAAGATTAATAAAAACTTATTAGTCATTAAACAAAATGAATTATATTAACAAATGGTACGTTGTTTCGCTTATACATAACCGAATTTATCTGACACTTTATGTCATTTGTTTTTAAGAAATAATAATTGTGGAGTGGAAGATGAGATTATTATATTACTTCAAAAATATCATATACATATTGACGATTTTTGTAAGGCAATTCGTGCGTGTTGTCAAGATGAGCTCGAAGTTAAAGAGAAACAAATTAAAGACAAATATACATACATTACATGTTGCATTTTAACAACGTCACGATAACAAAAAACAGTCAATATATGTTACGTATATTTAAAAGAAAAATAAAAGTCAAATACTTAAAAGATATATGTTACGTACTTTTTTAGATATTAATTTAAAGTAACCGCGTTAAGTTATTTAAAGTAAAGAGTTAATTTATTTTACGTGTTAAGTTATCTAAAGTAGGGAGTTAATTCATTTTATTTGAATATTATTAAATATAAAGGCTAAAATTTTAAAGTAAAAAGGGTCAAAATGAAATTAGTATATGATGACATCATCAAATTGATCTAATGGCCTAAATGAAAGTTTAAAATTAATCTAATGGTTCAAACTTTGACATATGGTATTTTAGACTTCTCTTTTATTATATATTAAGATTGGACATGATTTTCTATTTACATTAGGTATCTTTCCTAGCGGCATATTATATATTATATATTGATAAGTGTTTGAGCAAGGATTGGCAGACTCAGTAACTTGGGTGTCTGGGGTTCAACCTCTTGACCTCCTGCTAAGCAGTGCAAACCTATCAAGCTCTTGGCGAGCCTAAGGTGGTCAAGTGGTTGGTTGAAGAAGGTGATAGGAATATGATTACTATGGCAAGTAGGTATGCTGGTGAGCTAATACTGTATGTGTGTGGAGAGGATGGAATGTTAGTGTGTCCAAAACCTGAAGTGTTAAGTATTTATACCCAACACTTCTAGGTATTAACAACGTATGGCAATGATGACCATTTATGGCTCATCAATAGGATTCCAATGGCCCTTAACGTCTATGTTATTAATATGACCTTATTAATGCTCTGACGGTTACACTCAAGGATTAGGCTTGAGTGTCTGACTGGTAGGACGTCAGGATTATGGTACTGTGAGACGAACTCCAAAGCATCAGTGCTGGTCTACACAAATCTTTATACATGCCAGGCCATGAGTGTCGGACTGATCGGCAGGTCTCCAGACACAGGGGCGCTAAGTGCCGGGACACGGGACCAGGTTCCCGGACATTGCCGGGACACGGGGCCAAGTTCCCGGACACTGCCGGGACACGGGCTTGGCTCCCGGATATCTGCCGGGACACGGGTTCGGCTCCCGGGACATTGCCGGGACACGGGTTCGGCTCCCGGGACATTGTGGGGACACGGGCTTGGTTCCCGGGACACTTGCCGGGACACGGGCTTGTCTCCCGGACACTTGCCGGGACACGGCTTGGCTCCCGGTCACTTTGCCGGGACACGGCTTGGCTCCCGGACACTTTGCCGGGACACGGCTTGGCTCCCGGACACTTTGCCGGGACACGGCTTGTCTCCCGGACACTTGCCGGGACACGGGCTTGGTTCCCGGGCACTTTGCCGGGACACGGCTTGGCTCCCGGACACTTTTCCGGGACACGGCTTGGCTCCCGGTCACTTTTCCGGGACACGGCTTGGCTCCCGGACACTTTGCCGGGACACGGCTTGGCTCCCGGACACTTTGTCGGGACACGGCTTGTCTCCCGGACACTTGCCGGGACACGGGCTTGGTTCCCGGGCACTTTGCCGGGACACGGCTTGGCTCCCGGACACTTTGCCGGGACACGGCTTGGCTCCCGGACACTTTGCCGGGACACGGCTTGGCTCCCGGACACTTTGCCGGGACACGGCTTGGCTCCCGGACACTTTGCTGGGACACGGCTTGGCTCCCGGACACTTTGCCGGGACACGGGCTTGGTTCCCGGGCACTTTGCCGGGACACGGCTTGGCTCCCGGACACTTTGCCGGGACACGGCTTGGCTCCCGGACACTTTTCCGGGACACGGCAGGGAGCCAGAAGGCCGGGAGCTGAGAGCCGGAAGGGACTAAGAGCCTTTCCTTGATGTAGAAGGGACTTAGTCTTTATACCGTGTTGTGTTAGCTTTTTAGGGCTTATAGGCTTCAAAACTTTATTTTTTAAAACCTAACTGGGGGGCATGATAGTGTTAGTAGGGAATAGGCTCGATACATATAGCCTATAAGCCCTAAAAAGCTAACACAACACGGTATAAAGACTAAGTCCCTTCTACATCAAGGAAAGGCTCTTAGTCCCTTCCGGCTCTCAGCTCCCGGCCTTCTGGCTCCCTGCCGTGTCCCGGAAAAGTGTCCGGGAGCCAAGCCGTGTCCCGGCAAAGTGTCCGGGAGCCAAGCCGTGTCCCGGCAAAGTGCCCGGGAACCAAGCCCGTGTCCCGGCAAAGTGTCCGGGAGCCAAGCCGTGTCCCAGCAAAGTGTCCGGGAGCCAAGCCGTGTCCCGGCAAAGTGTCCGGGAGCCAAGCCGTGTCCCGGCAAAGTGTCCGGGAGCCAAGCCGTGTCCCGGCAAAGTGTCCGGGAGCCAAGCCGTGTCCCGGCAAAGTGCCCGGGAACCAAGCCCGTGTCCCGGCAAGTGTCCGGGAGACAAGCCGTGTCCCGACAAAGTGTCCGGGAGCCAAGCCGTGTCCCGGCAAAGTGTCCGGGAGCCAAGCCGTGTCCCGGAAAAGTGACCGGGAGCCAAGCCGTGTCCCGGCAAAGTGTCCGGGAGCCAAGCCGTGTCCCGGCAAAGTGCCCGGGAACCAAGCCCGTGTCCCGGCAAGTGTCCGGGAGACAAGCCGTGTCCCGGCAAAGTGTCCGGGAGCCAAGCCGTGTCCCGGCAAAGTGTCCGGGAGCCAAGCCGTGTCCCGGCAAAGTGACCGGGAGCCAAGCCGTGTCCCGGCAAGTGTCCGGGAGACAAGCCCGTGTCCCGGCAAGTGTCCCGGGAACCAAGCCCGTGTCCCCACAATGTCCCGGGAGCCGAACCCGTGTCCCGGCAATGTCCCGGGAGCCGAACCCGTGTCCCGGCAGATATCCGGGAGCCAAGCCCGTGTCCCGGCAGTGTCCGGGAACTTGGCCCCGTGTCCCGGCAATGTCCGGGAACCTGGTCCCGTGTCCCGGCACTTAGCGCCCCTGTGTCTGGAGACCTGCCGATCAGTCCGACACTCATGGCCTGGCATGTATAAAGATTTGTGTAGACCAGCACTGATGCTTTGGAGTTCGTCTCACAGTACCATACTCCTGACGTCCTACCAGTCAGACACTCAAGCCTAATCCTTGAGTGTAACCGTCAGAGCATTAATAAGGTCATATTAATAACATAGACGTTAAGGGCCATTGGAATCCTATTGATGAGCCATAAATGGTCATCATTGCCATACGTTGTTAATACCTAGAAGTGTTGGGTATAAATACTTAACACTTCAGGTTTTGGACACACTAACATTCCATCCTCTCCACACACATACAGTATTAGCTCACCAGCATACCTACTTGCCGTAGTAATCATATTCCGATCACCTTCTTCAACCAACCACTTGACCACCTTAGGCTCGCCAAGAGCTTGATAGGTTTGCACTGCTTAGCAGGAGGTCAAGAGGTTGAACCCCAGACACCCAAGTTACTGAGCCTGCCAATCCTTGCTCAAACATTGGCGCCATCCGTGGGACACGTTTTAGCAACGGTGTTTCATTTCATTTCATTTTCGTTTCTTCTCATTCATTCTTCATCCAGCCACAGTAGCAACTCATATTCTCCATGGAGTATACTGTTACACCAAGGTGATTTCGCCTAGATCAAAAATAACCACCACCACCCCCATCCGCCACACTCATTAATTTTGAGGGAGGCTTAACCATAACCATACCATATCCCGAATCATCAAAACCAGCTGACCTTCTGGATGACGTACTACAGGATGATATAGCAAAATTTTCATCTCATTCCCACAAACCGGATCATTGATCCGGACAAAAAAAAACAAAACCCCTAAAAAAGGTTACAAAATGGTCTGATCTATACGTCCCGTTTAGATCATAAAATATTTTTCTTTTTCTTTTTGTTCTCAAGTTTTACACGTCCAAAGCAATTTGCAATGCTGACTCGGACCATTGATGTTAGTCAAGCAGAAAAATATAAAGTGGTCAGATCTATGTATCCCACAAAGGCACTGGATGCCATGAGACTTTCGGCCTACAAAGTCCTACTGGGTAGGCTCTCAAAAAATTTGGATCAATTCCATCTACCATCCATGACGTGGCACAATGTCATACCCTAGTTGGCATAACCACAAGGATGCACTGGCCAGGATATAGATCTAAAAGTGTCATGAACACAATATGGATCTAAACGTATCATGGAAATAATCCGGATGAGAAAGTGTCATGGATATAGTATGCATCTAAATAATGTCATGGACACAAGACTGATCTGAAAGTGTCAGGGGAACAATAAAAACCTAAATGTGCCATGGGCACAATAAAGAGTAACAAACTTGATTTACACATTAATAATCCGGATGGAAGAAACTTTGCTAGAATATTATCCATCCTTACATGATACCCATCCTGACATGATAGTCGTCCTGGAAAGATAACCATCATGGCGTAATAGCCATCTTGGCATGATAACCGTCCTGGAATGGTAGTCATTTCATTTCCATTCATCCAGTTACTAGTAGTACATCTTTCCCATGAAGGAAGTAACTTATCTCGAGTCATTTCACCAACACCAGAAATTGCCACCACGATCTCAAATGCCTACTCAATGTCATAAGGATGATATATTCGACCTCTTTAAACAAAGGTTTGCATCTCATTTCCACAAACCAGGATCATTGATCCGGGCAAAAATAAATAAATAAATAAAATTTGGCCAGATCCTGAGAGCGGCCAGTTTAGGCCAAATCCGGACAGCCAGCCATTTTAGCCAGATCCGGAAGGCCAGCCAGTTAGGCCAAATCCGGACAGCCAGCCATTTTAGCCAGATCCGGAAGGCCAGCCAGTTCGGCCAGATCCTGACAGTCGGCCAAATTAAGCCAGATCCGGACAGCCGACCATTTCGGCCAGCTCCGGACAGTCGGCCAGTTATGCCAGAGCCATTTTAGCCATTTCCGGACAGCCGACCATTTCGGCCAGGTCCTGACAGCCGGCCAATTAGGCCAGCTCGGAACACCCGACCAGGTCGGCCAATCCGGACAGTCGGCTAGTTAAGCCGACCTTGATATTCGGCCAGCTTGGACAGCCGACCAATTTGGCAAAAAATTGATTATTTTTGTGCGGACTTGATATTTTTCGTCCGGACTTGATATTTTCGTCCGACACACTTGATATGTAGTTGTCGGACCTTAATATTCGGCGCTTGGACGGCCAATTTAAAAAAAAAAATAAAAAAAAAAAGTAGTGAGGAAAGGATTCCATTTCTCCCAAGAGAGAATGCTTCCATCTTCCTAAGAGGGAAGAATCCCTCTCCCAATATGAAACGATTTCACATTAATCCCAAGTGGAAGGATTTCACTTCCCATAAGAGAGAAGGGTTTCACTTCTTCCAGGGATAATTTCACCCTCTCTCAGCAGAGAAGGGTTTCACCTCCTTCCAGTACATAAAGATTTCAAGGAAAAATCCTACCTTTCCCAAAAGAAGAAGGATTTCATCACCTCTCACCCCTCCCAAAGGGAGGCGGCCAAGGCTGAGTGCCGGCCTAGGCAATGTGCCGGCCAAGGGGAACGAGTACTGGCCAAGGCATAAGTGCCAGCCAGGTAAGGCGTCGGCCAAGGCACGAGTGCCGGCCACGGTGGGGTATCACCTCTCATCCCTCCACGGGCAAAAGGGTTACCATCACCTCCCACCTCTCCCAAGGGGGAAGGACATCCCACCCTCTCAAGAGGGGGAAGGGTTCCAATTGGGGGAAGGATTTCAGCTCCTCACAAAAATGAAAAGTTTTACCAACTCTCACCCCTCCCAAGTCCGAAGGGGGGAAGGGTTTCACCGACACGGGATACGAGTGGCCAGACCAAGGCAAGAGTGCCGGACCAAGGCACAAGTGCTGGACCAAGCCAAGGCAAGAGTGCCGGACCAAGACATTACTGCCGGACCAAGGCACAAGTGTTGGACCAAGGCACGAGTGCCGTCTTGCCAAGGCACGAGTGCCATACCACGAATGTCTGCCCACAATGTGCTCAGGAAGGATTTCAACTTCCCTAAGATGAAAGGATTTCACATCCACCAGGAAGGATTTCACCTCCTCCCAACAGGAAGAATTCACCTCCTCTCCCAAGAGAGAGGGATTTCACATCCACCAGGAAGGATTTCACCTCCTCCCAACAGGAAGAATTTCACCTCCTCTCCCAAGAGAGAGGGATTTCACATCCTCCAGGGAATGATTCCATCTCCCCCAAGAGGGAAGGATCTCACCCCTACCAGCAGGGAATGCTTTCACCTCCTCCCAACAGAAAAAAGCTTTCAGCTCCTACCAGCAGGAAAGATCGAACACCTTATCCCAGGAGCTAGACCATAGGTGAACAAATCCCCAACTTACAAGGATTGTGGAAGAAGGAGGACGACATAGATTACCTTAGACGGCCACATATTCACCACCCATGATGGACTTGGTATCAACATGAGAAAACATTCTTCAAGGTAATTACTCTCATATTTTATTTCAATTAATAAATACTTTTTTGTCAAAATCATGGAATGTCATGTTCAAGAATAACACGTGGTCCGATCTATGTATCCCGCAAAGTCTTGGAAGGCCATGAGCCTAAATAAAATAATATTGGTCTGATCATGTATCTCAATAATACCAAATGAAGCAATACCTTTTATTACAAGGTTAGGACATTGCACACACGTGCGTACACAATCACATAGAACAACGTTCAGACCAAGTACATTGGGGCAAGAGGGATATTTAAATCCCAAGCCACACATGCACATCATCATATACATAACTCTGAACAACGTTCAGACCAAGTGCCTAGGCTAAGATGGACATTTTTGTCTAGGCCAAACATGCATATCATCATTTTCGTCTTTTCACCTACTTGGGGAAAGGCAAGCACTTCTCATTGGGAAGCGACAATCCTCGCGAGTAACAAATAATAAAGGTTAACCAACAAAAAGTGTCATAGGCACAGTGCCACGAGCAAAATATAAACTTTAAAAGATGCTACATGCATCTGAAAAATGTCATAGGCATATAAGAACTTGTCACTGCCATCCAGTTGTCAAAGTCACTGTATGTAATAAGCCATGGGCATAACACATGCAACGGGCACACAAGAAAGAGTCATAAGCACAATGATATTGTAATATTCAAAGGTGTCATAGACACCAACATAAAATTCAAAAATGTCTCGGACATCTATATGACATCTGACAAAGCTATGAAGCCACATAAATATTATTGGTCTGATCAACCAATAATACATTATTTTTTCATTTCAAGGTTATATAATGTAAAACCATCACATACAAAATTTATAGCAACATACACAAATAGAAAAAACTACAATGGTAGTCCAAACATATCATATGATAGAAAAAGGCTAAGTCATACAAATGAAATTGTGTTACAAACACAAAGAGAAAATACTAAAGCTTTCGTGAAATGAGAGTAAGGATGTCTGGCGCAAACATATCAAAACCTTCCACGAGTCAGCTCCTGATTGGAAAAGCTCGAGTCTTCAACATACCATTGTCACACAACATATCCCCGTGACCCAATGGATCGGAATAAGGTAGCACTGCAATCCCAACACCAGGGTGAAGAGTCTGCAAGATGTCTCTCATGCATAAGAAATGACTCTTGGCATCCCAAGGCACATATATCACGTTAGGGTGATTAAGTACGTGATTAAGCACAATCGCGAAGACATCTAATAAATCCCTTTTAGAAGGAATGGCAGAATCCATACATGCCAACCACATTTTGTCTTCCTTACATCGAGTGAGATGGGCATTCTTCTTAGTCAATCTACCTTTGACCATCCAAGTGTGATGCACACAATACAAATCTAAATGTGTCATGGGCACAATAGATAGTCAAAAGTGTCATAGACACATTACTTATCCAAATGTCGTAGTACAATGGAAAGAATACTTGTGATGGACACACTCTGAAGGTTCAAATCCCAATCAGTTTGAAGTCCATATGTATGCACTTAGCAATCTGGCACCATCCTCCTTCATCCACTTCATGAAAGAGCTACTTGTGCAGATACTAAAAAATATCATAGACAATAACTAGGCGAAGACATGCCAAGCGTGGAAAAGGCAAGGTCAAACCCAAAGCAAAGCCATTAAATGCATGAAGTTAGGCTTCAAAACTTTATTTTTTAAAACCTAACTGGGGGGCATGATAGTGTTAGTAGGGAATAGGCTCGATACTATAGCCTATAAGCCCTAAAAAGCTAACACAACACGGTATAAAGACTAAGTCCCTTCTACATCAAGGAAAGCTCTTAGTCCCTTCCGGCTCTCAGCTCCCGGCCTTCTGGCTCCCTGCCGTGTCCCGGAAAAGTGTCCGGGAGCCAAGCCGTGTCCCGGCAAAGTGTCGGGAGCCAAGCCGTTGTCCCGGCAAAGTGCCGGGAACCAAGCCGTGTCCCGGCAAAGTGTCCGGGAGCCAAGCCGTGTCCCAGCAAGTGTCCGGGAGCCAAGCCGTGTCCCGGCAAAGTGTCCGGGAGCCAAGCCGTGTCCCGGCAAAGTGTCCGGGAGCCAAGCCGTGTCCCGGCAAAGTGCCCGGGAACCAAGCCCGTGTCCCGGGCAAGTGTCCGGGAGACAAGCCGTGTCCCGACAAAGTGTCCGGGAGCCAAGCCGTGTCCCGGCAAAAGTGTCCGGGAGCCAAGCCGTGTCCCGGAAAAGTGACCGGGACCGTTGTCCCGGCAAAGTGTCCGGGAGCCAAGCCGTGTCCCGGCAAAGTGCCCGGGAACCAAGCCCGTGTCCCGGCAAGTGTCCGGGAGACAAGCCGTGTCCCGGCAAAGTGTCCGGGAGCCAAGCCGTTGTCCCGGCAAAGTGACCGGGAGCCAAGCCGTGTCCCGGCAAGTGTCCGGGAGACAAGCCCGTGTCCCGGCAAGTGTCCCGGGAAACCAAGCCCGTGTCCCCACAATGTCCCGGGAGCCGAACACGTGTCCCGGCAATGTCCGGGAGCCGAACCCGTGTCCCGGCAGATATCCGGGAGCCAAGGCCCGTGTCCCGGCAGTGTCCGGGAACTTGGCCCGTGTCCCGGCAATGTCCGGGAACCTGGTCCCGTGTCCCGGCACTTAGCGCCCCTGTGTCTGGAGACCTGCCGATCAGTCCGACACTCATGGCCTGGCATGTATAAAGATTTGTGTAGACCAGCACTGATGCTTTGGAGTTCGTCTCACAGTACCATACTCCTGACGTCCTACCAGTCAGACACTCAAGCCTAATCCTTGAGTGTAACCGTCAGAGCATTAATAAGGTCATATTAATAACATAGACGTTAAGGGCCATTGGAATCCTATTGATGAGCCATAAATGGTCATCATTGCCATACGTTGTTAATACCTAGAAGTGTTGGGTATAAATACTTAACACTTCAGGTTTTGGACACACTAACATTCCATCCTCTCCACACACATACAGTATTAGCTCACCAGCATACCTACTTGCCGTAGTAATCATATTCCGATCACCTTCTTCAACCAACCACTTGACCACCTTAGGCTCGCCAAGAGCTTGATAGGTTTGCACTGCTTAGCAGGAGGTCAAGAGGTTGAACCCCAGACACCCAAGTTACTGAGCCTGCCAATCCTTGCTCAAACAATAAGTGTTTGAAAATATATTCAATTTTACTTTAAACTCTTTAATAATTATCTAATAATAAGTTTATTGTATGTATTTTAAATTTCAAAACCTTTTATATATATCTACTGGCGGACCATAACACTCCGTTCTCGAGCCTAAATTTAAAAGAAAATAAAGTAATGTAAAGAAAAGGAAATTAAAGTAATGGAAAAAAATTATTTTACTTTACGATCACCCCAAATATGGTCGGATTGTTTTATTGAATAAAATGTGTAAACTTTACATTCTAATCCATTCCTTTTCTTTGCTTTCCATTCTAAAAAAAAACTTGAGAACACGGCAATTTATTTATTTCCTTTCCTTTACATTCCTTTACCCTAAAAATAAAACTTGAGAACACAGTGTAAGTGTATCTTGAGGTAGCCATAGATACCTCTCCACATATTGAACGACATACTTTTATAGTGCAAATTTTTTGAAGACTTTTAATAAGACTCCTAGAACCGACTAAACGAAGGTCTTAATCTGTCGAATGTGAATTTCGAGCTAAACGACTCATAACCCTTTCGCTTGTATGGTGCCCCATAGTACGTTCGCTTGCGACCTTCAACTATGTTATTCTAGAGGTTATATAAAAAAATTCTTATTTCGGATACCTCTCAACTTTAATCCTAGATTCGCCACTCTATATATCCGAGCTTATATGACATCTATTTAAGCTGTCCCATGAGGCGTCACGTAATTAATTTTGAAGAATTAAATGTGCTAGATACATAGATGCATACAATCGACACATACGATACACTTTTGAGTAAAATTAGATGCATTTTCAAATACTCAAAAGTGTACAGACATATACTATACACTTTTAAGTAAAATTAGATGCATTTTTAATACATACAATCGACATCATTAAAATTAGACACATACTATACACTTTTGAATAAAATTAGATGTATTTTCAAGTACTTTAATATTGTTAAAAAGTACAAGAAAAAAGTTAAAAGGTTCGAATTCAAACATCTTATTCAATAACTTAATCGACACTTGACGGTAGACCTCATATCACATAACAATATGTATAATGTGTTATATAATGCAATTATTGAATTTTGTTTATAAAGTAACTTGACCTAGATTAAAATGACGTCCAATAAACATGTAATTTCTTTCCCGTTTCACAAGGCTTTAAGGAAAAAATAGTTAACACGATATAAGTGGGCTTAGTATGAAACCACTTCAAATTCAAAATTTCTTATAAATGATTGGTTTAATGGTTGTTATTATATCATGTATTATTTTCTTTTAGGGCAAATGTTTTAGATTCATTCATGTTTGATGTTATAAGAAAAAGGTATCTCACCCTTTACTCCTTTAGGGTCGGGCCAACAAGCGATCTCGTAGTTAATACCAGAAAAAGTAAATCACGTAACAAAATTTGTTAATGGATATTAACATTTATCGTTAACCTATCAATATGAGAGATTTATTTGATAAACATGTAATAGTAATAGGAAAGTTTTTACATGTTCATATTATTCCGGAAGAATGAGTCTTTCACTCAAATGTATGTGGTTTAACCAATATATTTTGAAGGTCGTTCCAATACTTTCTCTCGTCACCCCAAACATGTTTACGTACAGAGGTACGAATCTTGGACCTATATGAGAACACCTAAACGTATTCCTCTTTGATGGTGGAGAGTAGTTTGATGTTATGATTTGTTACAATGTCATTGTTGTATATAAGAAATGTTTGTTTTTATTCAAAGTAGTTCCAAACAAAGATTTGATCTAGTTATTTGTTCAAATGTTTTACGGGTTTGATCTCTATTTTCAATATTCGTTACATGTCTCATTTCTTACTTCCAATACTTATTAGAGATTTAGTATATATTTTGAAAATATTTCATTATAAATTTGGTCCATAATTTAATATTGATATTAGTAATACAGATAGATAAAAGATCATTTAAGACCATAAAAAAATTAAAGACTAAAAGACCTCTTTTAAGCCATTAGATCAACAAGATCAAGGGTTTAAATTTAACAATGCAAATTATCTATAAATTAAACATTATTAAACACGGAGGGGTAGTATCGTCATTTCACAATTTCTTTTCTTCCTTCTCTGTCTCTCATTCACGCCTCCATTCTC
>CAJVGC010000582.1:8712987-8743049 GCA_910822075.1 Senecio squalidus
ATAGTTGCTGGAAGACCACTTACATACTTATCGATTGCCATGGATATGGGAGTCACAAGACGAGGTTATCAATAAGCTTAGTTCATGGAAACGCGTAGTGTACTCCGCGTTGTTTCCTCCAATTTGTTTCAAATTCCAGAATTCCTCATCCAACTTCTTAAGTTCGCTTTGCGGACAAAATTCTTCGGTCATAATCTGTCTGAATAAGGTCCAATCCATTTCATGAGCTACCTCCATGCCACGAGTCATTTTCTCTTGGTTCCACCAAGTAAGAGCACGACCACTAAAGACACTAGCAGCGTATTTCACATGGAGATGAACAGGGGTTTCAGCTATTGAGAAAATGCAATCTTTTCAAACCATTGCAGCAAAGCAGTTGCACCATCGTTACCTACAAACTTAGGAGGATTGCAAGTAGTGAAGTTCTTAAGCGATGCTCCACCATGATTGCCAATGGGAGCTTGTGCAGGAGTTTGAGTAGCTTGAAACTGTTGGATGGCTAGCGGAATCGCATTAGCCATTTGGCGAGAAACCATGGCTGCGAGACGGCGTTGGTTGTTGCGTTGACGGTTGACAGCGTTGTTCAACATGCTGAAAATAAGAATGAAAAATGATTAGACTTTAACGAGTAACGATAATTGACTGGGCGTACGCTTAACAATGACCAACGAATGATTTAACGAATGATTAACAGGTAATTAACGAATGGGTAATGAATAATTAACGGATGATTAACGAATGATTAAAGAATGATTAACGAATGATTATTGATTCACGTATGATTAACGTATCCGTATCACTCACGTATAATGTTTAAAGAAATCATAAAATAATGAATATATAAATAACGTATAAATACGAATAAAATTGATTTTTGAGGGTTACGGTTAAATCCGTAGAAATTCTCGACATATCAAGAATACCAACTCCAAAGAATCATATCGTGACCTAGGAGAGGATGACTCTCGTCCAAATTTCCCAGTTTGGTATACGTAATTGTAACGAGATACCGCTCTAGACAGAAATTGAACTACCGATCTTCCAAACCTTACAGCCTTATAACATGAACTTTTAGAATTTTAATTCAAGACGAGAAGGGTAAAACATTTCATTATTAAAGATTTGGTTTAAGTGTCGCGCTTTGGCCTAGGAGAGGAGTGTTCGTCGAGAGTTTACGAACCAGTATCGTTAACGCTCTCTCGATTAGTCACATCCAAACCTTACAGTTACTACGCAAACAAGTACTAAATCTTTAATAAGGTTTAGAAATATATATATATATATATATATATATATATATATATATATATATATATATATATAGTATTTATAATTTTTTTTGAAAATGACGAATGAAGAATCTCTCAAAAGAATTTAGTAAGAGGAACACAAAAATTAGTTAAAAACAATTTTTATGATGCATGAACACACGAGGACGTGTGTGGGGTAGCTTATAGACTAGGTCGTTTTCTAACCACCTAATTCCCTATAAACACGAGCTCTGATACCAACTGTAACACCCCGGCTAAAGCGGAATACACCTGAGGCATTACAATTGTTCTTAACTCGTGTTCCTCTATTAGGTTATAATAGACACATTTAATGGTTTAAATGAATGCATTAAAGATAAATAAATGTTTTACAGAAAAGTACCGAAAAACGACAAAAGACTTAAATTATTCATTAATGTCATTAACTAGGTCCAAGCTCTTATGTTTTCTTCAAGCAAACCTATCCATTTCCTGTATCATGTAAAAAGTAAACGTCAATACAAAAGTATTGGTGAATAAACAAGTTTAAGACACAAGTATAAAGTATTAAAAAGATTACGTAATAAAGAGTATAAAAGTAATATAAATGAATATGTAAAATGTAGTATAAAAGAATGTATAATAAAGAATATATAAAGAAAGTATAATATGTGTATAATGGCATAACACGCGTTTGTATCAAGTCTGATGTATATCATATGTGATCAAAGTCACATAGGGTCCGGTCGAGGGCCTCGACATTCACAGTAACACGTCGGAATGTCTAATAACGGCCAATAGATCTATCACGTTTCCCGTTTAGTATATACATATAATGAATGATTGATTGATTGAATGTTTGATTTATCGTGTGTGCATCCCATAATGATTGTGTCACTTGATTCATTCCAATGTTTGCCATAATACGAAAATATAGTATCAAATATGAATATAAGTACATATAAACATAAATGACTTTACGAATAATAAGAATGACTTTTATGAATGAATACCAATATGAATGAATTACGATGAATATAATACAAAAAGTATACATATAAACATGATTATAAGTGAGTATATAAACATGAATATAAGTTTTAATATGAATATAAGTATGAATCTCAATATGAATATAAGTCTGAATATACACATAAATATAAATATGAATATAAACATAAATATGAATATGAATCACCATATTACTATAAGTATGAATATAGACATAAAATATAAATGTGAACATAAGTATGAATTAACATAAAAGTATGAATATAAGTATGAATATGAATGTCATGATACAGCCCAAAGATTTATATAATAAAAGGGCATCGAGTTTACTCACATGATTAAATACGGAGGTAGATACGGATACTAGATTATGAATACGGAATACGTTGAAAGGAACACCAAACTTTCCTTTACAAATCTAGAAATAAGAATAAATATGAATAAGAATATATCATGAATTTGGAGTTTTCTAGATTAGAGTTTGAATAAACAAGATTAATAAGATGATGATGGTAAGCTTGAGTAACATAAAAGATAAACATGATTATGATGAAAAACAATAGAATTGGGAACCTTTACAATCGATTATGGGAGGCTTGAAGTCTTGATTATGGAGCTTTGTGTGGGTTTGATTTTTGACAAAAAGATACCAATTTATAGAGTTTGATATGTGATAAAGAAAGGTCAAAATGTAACTCCCCTAATAATTAACTCTAAATTTAATTATTGTAGGTTACAAAAAGAAATGGTTAAAGAGGTGTTTAAAGCCATAAATAAGAAATGTGTAACTCATTTGACCAAACTTGAAGGCTAAGAACAAGGCTAAGAACAAGGAAACATACGTACATACATACATACATAGTTCCTTGCATGCATGTATTAATTAAACTACTTGTCTTTAACACATTACTAGAATTACTTGCATTTATATAAGTCCATGTGTATTAAACACATTTTAGTGTACATTAATGTACACATGCAAGATAACACATTAATAATGTTACAAGGTTTAAATAGAATTAAGATAACCCAAATATACATAACTCAAATCGAACTTTATAAATCGTCAAATGTATACAATTACAAAGTCCGAATTAAAGTTACAAGTCAAGTATCGGGTCGGATTCGGGCACGGTGTTACATTAACAATCTTACGACCGAATATTATTATCGAGGACAACCTAGTTTGAGACACTAGGTGGGGTTAGTTGCCATTATTGTTAAGGGTCAGGTGTACTGTATGTTCCTAAAGCTGATATTCTATCCAGTATGGTATTTATTTTATGGTATGATTATGATATTTTATGAAATGAGTATGGTATTTTTATGAAATGATTATGGTACCGTATGGTATAAATATGAGTATTTTATCAAAAGGTTTTGGAAACCTCACGTATATTTTGAAACATCATTTTCAAAAGACTTATCTTCAAATCTTATCTTTTGGGTCAAAACTTACTGAAAACTTTTATACTATTATGTTTTCATTCACTATTGCGAATAATTCACCAACTTTATGTTGACGTCGTATTTTAACGCTTTTCAGGGATTTGAGGTTACTCTATTTTGATGCTATGCTTGCTTGGCTACTTGGGACTTTTTGCTGGAATTTATTTTGTTATTGTAATTCCTTAGTATCCCAAACTCTGTAGCCGTATTTTGAAAATTTTCGGATGATTGTAATAAGTATTTTACTTCAACTCTTTATCTATGTTGATGATCTTTGGTTTATTTATGTTTGATGTAACCTTTGAATCTCTGATACCGTATACACTGCGCACCTCGGTTCCGCCTTTATTGCGGGGTGTGACAATTTTTTTCGTTTTTCTTTTTGATTCTAGTTGAATGTATATAATATAACAAATATATGTTTTGAAATTCATATTTAATGTTCAAATCATATGTGATTGTACCTTACGAATATCAACATTGTCCGAAAACGGAAAAATCAAAAATCGACAATTTTTTTTCCACTTCTATATAGATTATACCTAATATAATACTTTTGTGTTTTAAAATTAACAATTAAAGTTGAAATCATGTGTTTTATTGCCTTATAAGTTTTCGAAATTTTATATACATAATAAAATCACATATAATATACAATACAATCATATGTGATATGCATACTATCACATTATGTCAAAAAAAATAAAGGAAAACAAAAACTGGCACATATGAGATACAATACTATTATATGTGATATGCGTACTATCACATTAATGTCAAAAAAATGAAGGAAAAAAAATCGTCAAAATTTGATATTTTTTCTAAAGTTTGGTAATTTATACGTTTTATAGTAATTCTCTTTTATAAAGCTTTATGAATTGGTGCTAATATCACATGTGATATTATCGTCAAAATTTCAATACCCACAAAAAAAAAAAGGTCTTCGAAAGTATATACCAGTGCTCTAATTGAAGATAAAAACGAGACGGTCGCAACGGTGTAATTTGTTTCGTCTAACGATTAACGGTTTGTGAGATAAATTGATATAAAAAAAATAGGTTTTGGTTTTAATTTTAGCCATTAAATTAAAATGTGATGAATGGTCAAGATTGTGTGTTTTGGTTTTAAAAAAATTATATGTCTTAATTCATCAGTTACCTAGATTTAGATAGTTTTCTTCTACATTATATGATAGCATTCACCTAAACCTCGTGATCAATGCAGCCCCAATTTCTCACCTTCATGTTTCTACTTCAAAACCCTGAAGAATGTGACTTTGTGGAACCGTAACTAAACCAAAAGAGTTTCAGCATAAGCGGAAAAAAAAAATAATTCTTCTTTATTGCCTTATTGATGGCGTGTTTACCATTCAAGGTCTCTATTCTTTTTTTCTTGGTACATATAACACTATAAGAAAAGAAAAAAAAGTGGTCACTACATCTGGTCACTAAATAAAATTAGTGACAAAAAAAAACTTATTTAGTCTCTAACAAAATTAGTGACGGACCTATAGTGACGAAAAGTGACCATTCAAAAATAGTCACTAATATCGTTAGTGACCAAATTTGAGTCGTCAGTAAAGACCTTTTTTCTTATAGTGATATTAAAGACCGTTGCAAATTGGTTGCACGTGTAAATCGTAAAAACAAACACCAAAAATGATAGAAACGGTAGTATATAAAAAGTTTGTTGGTGATAAGGTACCAATCTTTGGTAAGATCTTTGTAATATGAATATACGATGCAAAACTAAGCTCAATTGCCTTAGTACACTTACATATTGAGGAGGGGGGAGGTATATTTAACTTTAGGCATGTTAATATTAACTTTAGGTTGCCCAATATCGAAATTAACAGTCACTGATTGGTTCAGTTAGTGACTTTGTTTAGTAAGTCACTCATTACACTCGGCATAAAAACGTCAGAACTCGTAGTAATTGTTTTTTCACTTTTGTAAACCATTTTTGATGGTCGTAACCGTCTCTAACTTTCTAAAATCTAAAAGTTTTATAAATTTTATTAACAAACATTGAATAAACAGTAAACTAGTTATAAACTTTGAATGGTAATTCAAACGTGTTTTTTCATGGAAATGTCTTCAAGATAATGTAAAAGAAAGAAGAAAAAAACCCAGATAATACACACAAAGGAGTTAATTGCAAAATTTGTCCATGTGGTTTATAGAAAAATGCATTCACATTTCATGACATTCATTATATGAATTGATCATCTTTTGGGAAAACTTGTTTAATTTCGTTCTTGCTTAATATGTTGTCATGTGGTAATTTAAATTTGGATAAACTCTCGACAAATATGAAAGGTATTAAGTTCGAATAATGTTATAGACATTAATTTACCGGCTGCGTTAGGTAGTGAGTTAAGTCATATACATCTGAGAAAGGAATAAATATAACCTTTCTATTGTGGATGCAATGGATCGTATGGATCGGGTGAGGCTATATCCATATCCATATCCATTTATTTTTTCGTCATTCATATCCATATCCATATCCATTTAATAAATTTTCATCCATCCATATTCATATCCATTGGATAAGACGGGCTAATGGATATCCATTCGATATCGGTTTTTTTTTTTTTTAAATCGCAATTGTTTTATATATAACGAAGCACACGTTAGCCTAATATTTTTCTTAGTTCGTCACATTTATCAAAAAGTAAGTTATTAATACTATTAATAGTGTATATGGACGACAATAATAGTTATCAATTCGTTTACATATACATAAAATAGAGTATTAATATATGTATAAGTATCTAGATAACTAATAAAACTTGTTTTATGTATTTGTATAATAAATCATTCAAATATATAACAATTACAAAATATTTTGTTGTTAAAACTGTATTTTTAAGATAGCAAATGAAAAATATTATGTCTAGGCTTTTAAAAGTGACGTGAAATGTGATATAAATATAGGATGGAGCTTTTATTAGCTATAATATAAAAAAAAAAATGTATATAAATATATTTAATTTTGGGTAAATGGATGAATCCATGGATGACAAATTTTCATCCATATCCGATCTACTAAACCTCCAAATCCATATTAATATCCATTATTCACCCATTTACGTCATCCATATCCACCAATAGTGGATGAGATCGGATGGATATCCACTGGATCGAGTGGGAATTGTCATCCCTACTTTCTATTTATCCGTTCTTTAGTAACTATGAATGTTATAAGTTCTGATTTTTGGAACTTTAAGTGTCACGAGTTTTAATTTTGGGAGATAAGTGAAAATGTGTAATTATAACTTTTGGAAAGAAAATCTTATTATGGTATATAACAAACGGGTTGAGATCTTAAAGACTATTAAAAAACTTGAGACTAAATTAATCAATTATAGATCTCTATTTCAAAAACTCATTTAAATTTTGTTTAAAAGTTAATTATCTTAAAAACTATTAATGTACTAAACAAATAAATTAGACAATTGTAACGGGAATTAAACTATATTTCTATTGGAAACTCACTCGATATACCTTCCACGAAATTTTCCGGGTTTTTGTGATGAGTTTTAAAATTTTATATTATAAAATCACATTTTTATCACTTGTAATATTGGTAGTATAACATGTAATTTTTTATGTTTTCTTTTTTATTCTAGTTAAATATACATCATATAACGTATGTTCGTTTTAAAATTCACATTTAATATAAAAATCACATGCGATACTACCTTACGAATTTCAAAATTTGACCATAAACGAAAAAAAATAAAAAGTCGTCAAAATTCGAACTTTATTCTGGGTCCATATATGTTCTACATCATATAACATTGTTGTATTTTAAAATTCATATTTAGAGTTAAAATCATGTGTTTTATTGTCTTACGAGTTTTTGAAGTTTTACACACATTATATATCACATATGATTCTCAGTACAATCACATGTAATTTTAGTACTATCACATTTATGTCAATAAACGATAAAAAAAAAAAATGTCAAAATTGTTTTTCTTTTTTTTCTAAATTTAGGTGATTTATACGTTTTATAGTAATTCTTTTTTATAAAAATTGTCGTATTTGTGCTAAATCACATGAGATTTTATCGTTATAATTTTAATACCCACAAAAAATAAAAAATAAATAAATAAATAAATATCGTCGAAAGTATACAAAACCATTGCTCTAATAACAGATAAAAACGAGACGATTGTAGTGGCGTAATTTGTTTCGTCCAACGATTAACGATTTGTGAGATAATTTAATTTTAAAAAATAAAAGAAAAGTGAATTCTTGTTTAATCATAGTCATTAGATGAAAATAAGATAAATAGTTAAGATTATGTGTTTTGATACTTAAATAATTATGGGAGTTAATTACATAAATCGTCACTATTGTTTATCCAAAATTATGGATTTCGTCTCTAAGTTTAAAAAGTTGTATAAATCGTACAAGTTTAGAAATAAATTACGCTTTTCGTCCTAATTTCTAATTTGCACCCGTAATTGGGGCAAAACTTAGGGACCAAATCCGTAATTGGGGACAAACTTTAAGGACAAAAACCGTATTTGGAGCAAATCTTAGGAACGAAAAAGGTAATTAATTTCTAAAAGTGGATGATTTGTGCAACTTTTTAAACTTATGAACGAAATGTATAATTTAAAATAAATCTAAGGAACGATTTTTGTAATTAGCTCAAATTATAAATATTGGTTAATCATTTCTCTATAAAAATAAAAAAACATATATGTGATCTATCTTTAAGTAAATACAACAAAAAGAAAAATATCCACGTTTATAAAAGTGAGTAAGTGACCATATTTTTGTGAACAAAAGTACCTATGCCCAAGCTTTTTGTATCATTACAAAACACCATATTCTAGAATTACATCAACTATTTATAGACATATTTGGGTTTCCATAAAAAACATTCATTTTTTACTCCACCACATATTGAACATGTCATGGGGGTTGAGCCACATCTTCTTGACTGTTTTCTTGTTCAATATCTCCCTTTGCATGGTGGTTCCGGCGATAACCGACGTTACCATGGCGGCACTTTGTCCCGGACAAGATGAATGCTCTTTAGCCATTTACCTCACTGGAGTTCAACAAGCGGTATTTATATACTAGTTTCTTCATATTAATGATTATTTCTTTATGAGTGTTTAGGTTTGAATAAATAAGGTAGCCCGTTTTCATAAAAGCTTACATTGGAGTTGTTTTCATATACACAACATTCAGGGCGTGTTTGGTTTAAGAAAAGGAATGGAAATGGAAAAGATAATGGGAATATAAAGGAATATAATGGGATAATTTAATTAACTAGCTTCATTAACCTCGATTTCTAGAGGAATGAGATATTATTCATCACTTGATAATATTGATTACCTTATAACAAACCAACCTCCATCAATTATTTTCATTTTTATTCGTTACCTTCTAATACAGTCAAGCATACCCTCATTACAATAAAATAGTTAAATTTCTCACACTATTTTAGGTATATTCTAAAACTAAATTAGGGGCGAAACCGATTTTTTTATACAATCTACATTAATATTTCGAAATTTATGTCGATATTTCAAGAAAATCATACATTACGAAATATTTGGATGGCCCATAGCCCATCCCTGCCTCTTAGGAGCCCATCCCTGCCTCTTAAAAGCTCCGCCATATAGCTTGTAAATTGGATGGATATGTTTTAAAATTTGAAAAATAATGTAACCAAAATTTGTATTTTTGTTGCTCAGAGTGTTTTTAATCAATAGTGTAAGTTTTGCCACATAATATTGCCATTTTCACTCATTAACTAATAACTATAACTAATAATAATAACACAAAGTAAATATTATACAATAACATTAAATAGTAATAGTGGTAATAAATATATATATAATAACTGTAAATAATTTATTTATGAGGGGTTTTTCTTCAAAATTTTAATTTAAATTAAATACTAGCAAAGTTTTGTTCATTTCTATTCATAGAAATATGGAATTGGCCAATCGAGTTGTCCCATTGGTAGCCTCCCGAAAGTCTTGGATTCGAGTCTCTCTCTAAAATTTCCTCTTTAGGTGAATATTAGGAGATATGTAACTAACTTTGGTATAAGGTTCGTGAATTGCATACTGCCCAATTGAATGTCACTGTGACCCCAAATCATTAACATTATCTTTCAAAAAAAAAAAAATATAAAATTAAGAATATTCAATTTATTTCTCTTCTCTCAAGCAAACATCTTAAAGCATTAATAATATTAATGTCCATTTTTAATTTATGGTTTATTAAAAGAACTCGTGAATAAACATTATATGATATTATTAAAAGTTTTGAGTATGAAAAAGAGGTGCATGCAAATCAACTTTTTATAAAAGTGTGACAATGAGTCATTAAGGAAATGTGACAAGTGTTACAATAATCCATGAGCAAACAAATATTGTTTAGCACTTAGTAGTGTTTTCTTATTGATGTTATTTTGTTATAACGACAAAAATAGTCCCTATGTTTTGAAACTCTTTTTCGAAAGAGGTCTCGTGTCTTTTATTACAATTTTGATCCAAAATAGTCTACATTACCTTTCATCATTTTATACCTAGATTTATATTATTTTAGTTTTTATAATTTTGAAACCAATTCGTAAGATAATTAATAGTATGGTTGTAACCAAATTTCACGCGTAGCGAATGCTTCTTAGAACTGGTTTTTGGCAAGATGAAATGAATAAATTCTGATTATTTTTTCTGGTTGTTGTTGCCTTTTGACATCTTCCTTTTATGCCTTAATTATTTTTTTAAAAACAGGGTTTGGGTTTAATTCTTTTAAAGCTTGGTGGTTTATAAAAAAAAAAACAAAGTTTTAATCTATATATTTATATAAGTTATATACGTGATTATAGTGTTTTCTAATGAAAGAATTTAAATACATAAACACAATTTGAATGAAAATGGAGCTTGGAAAATTGGAATAATAAAAATATGTATCCGTTTTGGATCAAAATACTACAATTACAACTTTTCAAGAACTTACGTTGTCAAAATTAAAAGACAAACGACTATTTCTAAAAGTAACTTCATATGGGGTTCAACATTTTTATAGCACTAATGTTTGTATCTATCAATGTCGTTTTTGTCATAATAGTTTGTTTCTTATACAAATTCAGTCACTAACATTTATCAAACTAACATTTATCAAGATAGTTTTAACTTTTTGGTGAATAGTATCATGAATAGATTTTTTTTTTTCTTTCTTTTTTCTAATATATAACTGAAAACAAAAATTACAATGACAAAACTAAGTTATTTTGATGAAAAAATTATTATTGTTTTTACTTGAACGTTTTGTTCGCAACCGATTAAGTTGTTTTTTTTTTTATAAAAGTTCATTGTTTACGTGTTTTTTTTTTTAACGAATATCTAAAAATGTATATTAAATCCTGTCACTATAACTTGACATTCAAATGTGTAATTTATTTATAAATTATGTCGCAGCTCACTAAATTAAACAATTAAATACTTACTAAAACTTGACATTCAAATGTGTAAATTAGTTTAAAGTTTAAATATTTACAAACAATAATTTGTTATCATAAGTATAACCCCAAAATTTGAGTTTGATTTAACAACAATAATTTGTTATCATAAGTATAACCCCAAAATTTGAGTTTGATTTAACATCATATATATTTTTAAATCCCGTCGCGACGGGTGAGTTAGAAAAATCTCGCTGACCCTAAAATTAAACTTGTTATACCATAGCCTTTAAAGCAATTTTTTGTAGAGTTAATAATGGTTTAATATTCAAACTTTCAATTCATTATTTATCGGTTTAATAAATTCATTTTTTTAAAACGTTTTTATCTTTAATTTCAATCATTTGTCGTTTTAAACACTTAACTTTTAATTAACATCGTTTTAACCTTTTAACTTTTAAACCAATTATTGTTTTAATCCCTAAACTTACAAAAATTAATGTTTAAATCCTAAACGTTCGTTATATTGGTGTTTTAACCACTCGTGAAATGTTTCGTTATGTAAGTTAAGAATTTTATGGTATAATTGTATTACAAGTTTAAAAACTATCAATGTTATAAGTTTCAATTTGAACGACCATCAGTGTCACAACATTTTACTTTTAGCTAATTAGATATTAATTTTCGTAGTAATGATAAAGTTATTTTTGAAGTAAATTTTTCAGATCATAGGGATGGGAGGTCTAGTGTTGATGCCCCTAATCGGAAATCTATCTGATCATTATGGAAGAAAACTGCTTCTAACGTTTCCAATGATGCTTGCCATTTTACCTACAGGTAAAGACATATTGAAAATTTATTTTTAGACATTAGAAGGTTATAAGACACAAACTGATCTATATGTGTGAGATAAGATTATGGATCTGTGGTTGTACTTGAATATGTGTTAAAACTATTTCTTTGAACATATTTAACTATGTTCTATAATAATAATAACCTTTCTACATTAATATATTAGACAGATTAAAGTAGAAAAACCGAAAGTCGCTGCGAAAATAAATAATCTA
The DNA here is from genome assembly GCA_910822075.1 of Senecio squalidus. Classification (NCBI taxonomy): domain Eukaryota; kingdom Viridiplantae; phylum Streptophyta; class Magnoliopsida; order Asterales; family Asteraceae; genus Senecio; species Senecio squalidus. Next base: position 8,725,208 of record CAJVGC010000582.1, read on the forward strand.
AAAATACATGACTAATATAGTAAAAGACATGCATTAGCTTAAGGAATATATATATATATATATATATATATATATATATATATATATATATATATATATATATATATATATATATATATATATATATATATAGGGACTGGTTCATGCGAGAACTCCTATTTCTGCGAGAACTGCGAGAACTTTTAAAAAAAGTGTCAATTAACATGTAATTATATCCATTAACATATAAAAACTATTCAATGTTAGAAATCTAGTAATAATATAAATGAAAAATTAAAAAAAATTATATGAAATCACGCGTATTTAAAATTGTTCACATGTGAACGTTTTTTTTCAAAAAATGAGTTCATATATGAACGAAATTTTTTTACGTTATTTTATATGATTTTTTTTTAGTTTTTTACTTTTATATTTACTTGATTATTAATCTCCAAAAGAGTTTGCATGTGAATGAACAAAGTGAGACGTGATTTAACACTTTTTGAAAGAGTTCTCGCAGTTCTCGCAAAAAAAAAAAGTTCTCGCATGAACCATTCAATATATATATATATATATATATATATATATATATATATATATATATATATATATATATATATATATATATATATATATATATATATATATATATATATATATATATATATATATATATATATATATGCACAAGCCCTAAACGTCGTATATTTTGATGCATATCAAAACTTGCTTTTTTAAAGTTTGTAATAATTTAATAAATAAATATAATACAAAATTACACATATCAAAAATTATTTTTTCATTTTTTTTTTACTTAGTTTACTTTAACTATTGTTTTATAAGAATCTCCTCCTATATATATTACCAGTACTAGTCTAAAATATGGTTTTCGACGTCCCATAAGTTTCTTTATTACATTGATCGTGCATTAAAACTTTGTTACACTGAGAGTCATAAAATTGAAACGTGTAATACTCATAGTTCATGTTTGTGATAAACCCTAAACTTGAAACACAAAATCCACTTTATAACTATCAACGTTACAAGTTTTATTCTTGCCTTTTTAGGGATGATCAATCTAATAATTAAACTTTTGGGACGAAACCATAATTTGAGTTATACCATAGAAAACATTTGTGTAAAAGAAAATTCTAGATACGATGTTTTATAATATGCATATAAAATATTGTCTCATGACATTACTATTTTTACTAATATGATTTGTAGTGTACAAATCACTACCCCTGAAATAAACATATATAACAAATATCCATTTATGTGATTCGGTGGTGGACTCAAACCTCGTGAACACGCTAGCTAAATGTTGAATAAATGTTCAAGAATGTAAACATGACGTAGATACTTCTAATTAAGATAGTGTTTGGAAACAGTGATATTGGCATATAGTAGGGAAAGGGAGTTCGTCTATGCATACTATGTGCTCAACACCCTCACGTCCATGGTTTGCGATGGGGGTGTCCTCAGTCTTGCGCATGCTTATTTGGTAATCACCACCTCTTTTGTACCTTTGCTCCTAAAGTTGTTCTTTAGTCATAAGGTGGCCAAAATCTTCATAAAACAAGGTAAAAGTACATATCATTGATTTATTTTAGAGTGAATTTCCAACCGTTAGGCGGATAACGTAGCAAAGCATCAACGAATATCGGCATTTGGAATTTTATCTGGCATCTCAGCATGTTCTTTCGTCTTTGGCAACCTCCTTGCACGTTTCCTCCCGTCCATTGCCTCTGTCTTCCAAGTAATCTCACAAATCTCTCCATTTGTTGTAAGATTACTCGAAGAATGCGTTGTCTTAATTACTTTGTTTGATGACAAATTTAGGTATCTTCAGCTATGTCAATGATTTCTGTAGTGTACATGAGAATTTTCTTGCCGGAATCTAACATGTACGCCACAATAATTGATGTTTCCTCCAAAGAAGAAACACCAACCGAATGCCTTCTGGAGAATGAGAGTATCAACAATCAGCCACCTATAAGGACAACTCCTTCATTGTTCGATTCGATTTCCTTGTTGAGGAGTAGGTATGTTATTTTCGGAATATTTGTTTGTCACTAAGTAATGCATATAATTGGCAAAATTAGGAGTTACGCACTTTAAGTTGTAGATTTTAGTCGAGCTCTTAGTTGTGCATAAGTTTTTGGCAAAGAGCTGTAGATTCAACTACAAAACAGACTTCTATACATATACCTACTCATGAACTTAATGCTATATACAATTGTTAAATCTATTAAAGTGTTTGTGGTTCGAAACTTTGAATGTTACTTGCAGCCCAACATTTTTACAAACAACTATTGTGGCATTCCTTTTAATGCTTGGCGATATTGGCGCGTCATGCGGATTGATGGTACTTGATACACTCTTGTATTTAATTAACAAACTATGACTTTAGTACTACACACATAATTCTATGATTAACTAGTTGGTTTTGGTGGTTTGCATTTTGTAGTACTATTTGAAAGCTGAATTCCATTTCGATAAAGACCGGTTTGCTGACTTGTCGACTATTGTTGGGATTACCGGAATTATTTCTCAAGTACCCGTTATACACTCGTCTCGTGATTATAGTATCACTTCTTCTTGAGGTTGTAAATTGTTTATATATATTATATAATATGCTTTGTTTAAAAAAACATGTAGATGGCTATCATGCCCATATTGGCAACCATAATTAATGAAGAAACACTTCTCGCGATTGGGCTTGCTTTCAACTGTTTATATGTAAGCAACCGATTTCATCTTTAATTTCCATTAGCCTTCCCGAAACCAATGTTTTCATCATTTGACAAAGAAATACTTTTGAGCTAAAGTTTTATCATATAAAAATCTATGTCACATGTCTCGTCTTTGTTACATGATTTACCTTCTCACGCTGTTTTGGTAGTGAGATAGCCTTTTTTTCTTCTTCTTTTTTTCTACGAAGTGTAAATCCTTACGCATTTCCTCGTAAATAAAAGGAAAAAACACTCATATCGCCTCCAAAAATCTCAATAAATTGAAACTTGACTACATATTTTTCTCTCTCATTATGCAATTCTTAATATGTTATTTGGATTGATATGCAGATTTCTGCTTTTGCGGTAGCTTGGAGCTCTTGGGTACACACTTCTCGTATAATGACATAATACACATAGATTCATCCTCAATTTTGTCCCAGTTTTGCTAACGAGTTTGCGTGAAACAGGTTGTCTACCTTGCACCCGCATTGAGCATTCTGTCGGTTTTTTCATTACCAAGTGTGAGTTCAAGTTTATTTACTTTCCTTTTTGTACCCGCGGTTTACTTCTACCTTCAATCATTTTACTATGCTTTAGTTACGGAGCATTGTATCAAAACAAGTTGGCCCTAGTGAGCAGGTAAGTAGCCACATTCCTCCCACACCTTAGTTGGTATAGATTCCGTAAGTTGTCAAAACGGGTAATTTCTATAAGAGTTTGGTTAGGTTGGGTTGGCCTGAACCACGTTTTGTCCAAAAAAAATTGTCTTATATAAAAATGTATTATTAAGTATAGTTTTTGACCCGTTACCCAATCGGCCCGACCTGCCCGTTTTGCCACCTCTATCTACTCATAAACGAATTTTAGAATCATCTCGTGATGGCTTTTTTTTTTGTCTGTCGTCACAGGGGAAGGCACAAGGGTGCATTACCGGCCTAACCTCACTTGCAAGTATAATTGCCCCATTTGTTTTCAGTCCTCTAACAGGTTAGAAATTAACTTCAAACCATTATTATCATTTCATGATCAAATATACTATTTTCTAGCAAATATTTGAGGGGTTTTTTTTTTCCGTCACAGCATTATTCTTGTCTGATCATGCTCCATTTCATTTTCCTGGTTTTAGTCTTTTGTGTGGCGCCTTTATTGTGGTACGGTTTCTAAACCATTAAATTATTCGGTTTGTATTTTTTTAATCTCAAACGGGTCAAACAAAAAAAAATTATTTGGAACACGTATCAAACTGTTTAAGATACCAAAAGTTTGTACAAGTATGTATTTTTCTAATAAAATAAAAATACTAAAGAATAGATTAAAAAAAAAAAAAGTATTTACGGGTCAACAAGGATCATTTCGACATATACTAAAATATAACCCTATAACGCGAAACAATTTAATAGGTTGGTGAATGATTTTTACTAAAGATCAAACATATTTTATTTTATTTATTTTCAGATGATAGCATTCATACAAAGCCTCATGATCAAGGCAGTCCCAGTTCTGCCCCTTCCCGTTATACATTGAGAAAACGGCGAATATGAATCAGTGTAATCGTAAATATGTGTTACGCTAAAATGTATCAAAATAAGCAAAGTTTTTCTTTCTTATTTTTGACCTCAATGCTTTTGTGTTTATCGTGAATTATGGCTTTGTTTCACTTGTAAAGTATTTGCTTAAACTCGAAGATTGTTAATTAGATAGTTAAATGATCGATAAAATGGTATTTTAGTCATCTTACACTGTGTTCTCAAGTCTTATTTTTAGGGTAAACGAATGTAAAGGAAAGGAAATAAATAAATTGTCGTGTTCTTAAGTTTTTTTTTAGGAAGGAAAGCAGAGAAAAGGAAAGGATTAAAAGGTAAAGTTTATACATTTTATTCAATAAAACAATCCGGACATATCTGGGGTGATTGTAAAGTAAAATAAATAATTTCCTTTATTTTTTACTTTCTTTTCCTTTAATTTTATACTCGAGAACAGAACGTAGACTTATATGATACATGATACATTGATGACTAATGTTACGTTTTAAAGACAAATGGACCTTTAGCGTGACACCAGTAATTTATTCATTGGAATAGGGAATTGTCCTTTGTGGTTTTATCCATATTTCACGTGTACTCCCTAATTCTATCAAGCTAAACAATAATATAGTTTTGAAAACCCAACACTAATATTTGTATATCGTATATAGAATGAAATGACTAGGATACTCTTTGATACGAATATAATAGAAAAAAAAAATAAGTAAATCATCATAACTCATAAATAAAATATATTTAAGTTGTATTCTCGAGTTAATTTAATAAACGAAAAAAACAGAAAAGAAAGAAAACTAAATATTTTTGTGTTCCTAAGTTTATTTGTAAGAAAGAAAAGAATGGAAGTGAAAGGAATGAGAGAGATGATTCGTCTTTGTTTTGGTTAAAATATTCTTCTCAATTTTGTGATGATCGAGAAAAAAATGCCCAATATACACATTATTACATTATTACATGATATTATAAGGGAATAATTGTAATTTTTTTTATTTTTTATTTCTTTTATCTTCAACTCAAACACACTAATATGTAACACCTTTCTCTTCTTTCTCTTTCTTTTAGCTTCATTTCAATTACCATCTATGTTACATTTCAAACCCTACAAAACGTTTGACGTAAAAACAAGCAAAAGTATCAAAATTTAGTATCAATCGAACACAAAAGTCCGACACTTGATTATCAAATTAAAAAAATTTCATTATTCAGATCAATATCGACCGACACATTTTGGTATGATACTCGATACCATTAGTACCCTTTAAAAAAATACGGTATTTTTTTTTCGTTGTAAAATTACTTTATTTTCTAAAAAAAAAAAAATAGTAAAAATTTCCAAATAAATACTAATTTAACCAAAGCACACACAACAAGAATCATATTTCCCCAAATTCCTTCCAAAAAAATCAAACCAATTTCATCTTTCAATCACTAATTTCACACACACAATCATCATGGAAACCCTAATTTCATCTTCTGCATCAATCGTATCATCATCTTCTTCACCTCCATCCGTTTCAATCTTTTCCCCAAAATCAAGAAACCGCATCCTTCGATTCTCGATTTCATCGAAAAGTAAGCTAATTTGGGTTTATAATATATGGGTGTTTTTAAAATTTTGATTTTTTTTATGGGTTTTGAATTTTGATTTGTGTTTGTAGGTGATGAGAAGGAATTCGGTATCCGATCGGAGACGAATGATGCAAGTATTGTTCCAGTTTCCAGTAATCAAGCTTTTTCCAAGGTGGTTTTTTTGTTTAATTTTGTTTTTGTTAAAGTATTTGAATTTTGGTAGTATGATGTTGTTTTTAATTTTTTAGGTGGTGTTTATGAATTTGCATATTTAGAAGCGGTTATCGGTTTTTATAGCGAAACCCTCACTTTTAAGTGTTTGAGAGTGTATATTTTTAGCTCATGTTAGGTCAGGAAAGACGCATTTTTAAGACGTTTATAGTTAAAATGCACTTCTAAGTGTATGTGAAAATTTGGTATTTTGATACGGTTTTCAGCTATTTTTAAGGGGTGTTTGGGATTGCATGTTTTGAAGTGTTTATCGGTTATTGTGTTTCTATATAGCCAGAATGCAGAGAAAATCAGAAAGATACTCTCCCGACACAAAACAATTTCAAAAATAATCACCAAATTCGCCAAAAGTTTCCGCGCCACCTTTTTGTCACGAGAAGCAGATATGAAAGTACGGTGCGAGAATATTAATGGTGGCGCGAGAACGTGTCCAATTTAGAACAACTCATTTCAACATATTTAATTCTGTCTGGCAACAAAAAAAGTGACACGAAAACTTTTCGCGAATTTAGTGATTAGTTTTGAAATAAAGTTGTGTCAGGTGAGCATTCTTTCTGATGATTTTCTCCAAACTGCACTTTTAAGTAACTGAGATAAGGATAATTTGAGCTAGTTTTAGGCGTAAAAGACACATTTTTAAACACTTGGAACGCTTATTGCGTTTTTATAAAGTTAGGCAGAAAAGGCACTTTGTTAAGCACTTGGTTTGATATTTATTTCGAACGCAGTAAGCACACCTCATACACCCTTTTAAGCATTTTTATATAAACACCGACAATGGTGCTTATAAAAAAAAGGTGCTTATTTAGAACAAAATAAGCAAAGAAGCACTTATGTTTTTCCACACGAAGGTATGACTGTATGAAATGGTCAAAGTTTCATTGAATCTGCTTTGTTTAAATCAAGTAACATTGATAGGTTTTGGATTTAAGTATTATGATTTTGGATTAGATTAATGAGAGAAAAGGCGGACGAACTAGTATTGCAATAACAAGTAAACGAACAAAATAAAATGTGTATTGATTGGGCGAGAATTTCATATGTAAGAGTTTACCATATATCATAGTCCCTGTTTATAGAGTTATTTAGTAATATAATCGAATATAATATTGTATTATATGTTTTACCAATATTGGTAATGTAATTTACCTTACGGTTCCTATGCTCGGTAAAAGAATGAAAGTATGTTTCTATTTTTGATAATTTTCAAAGTACCTTTTAATGTATGAAATAATGATCCCGTAACCTTTCTAAATAATGGAAGTCTAATGCAAAAGTTTTGACTTGTAAGTGAATCAAATGGGTTGATTAATGTGGGGTATACTTATTATAGGATGATGCCATGGGATTAGTTCTAAGTGCAGCAAACGTGAGTGGTTGGACAACTGGGTCAGGTTTAGAAGGCCCGTCAGCACCTGCAGGCGGTACGGAGAAGATTTCGACTTTTCCTTGGTCCCTTTTCACCAAGTCTCCAAGACGTAGAATGCGTGTAGCCTTTACTTGCAACGTATGTGGTCAAAGAACTACCCGCGCTATTAATCCACATGCGTATACAGATGGCACCGTTTTTGTTCAGGTACTAATGTTTTATTACAATTATTTTTCAATGATAGATGCTTTATTTGATATGCTATAACTTTTGAGCTTGTTCAACTGATAACCTTAAAAACCGCTGTATAAGATTTTCTAAAAATAAGTAGCCTAAAAAGAAACATGTCAATAGATGCCCAAATTGTATTGTTAATCTATAAAATAGTCTTTGGGTTATAAAACAATATCTTATAAGTGAAATAACATAGTTTTTGTAATCATAAATGGCTCGAAATTTTGGCCAATAAGTATATTAGGCCAATCTAACCTGTTTTACACCGTACCAAAAGTTTCCCATTTTGGGACAAAGTTTTTGGTCAAAAGTGTTTCTGGATGATTTTGGTCAAATTCTGATGATATGTCTACTTGATTGGATTACAGTGCTGCGGATGCAATGTATTTCACAAGCTCGTGGATAATTTGAATCTGTTTCACGAGATGAAATGCTACGTGAATCAGTCCTTTAATTATCAAGATCCAAATGGTAATGCGGGCAGTCTTGGCTTCAAGTATCTCGACATGGATGATGAAAACGATGACATCTTTCCACTCATATGAGGTGAAAACTTATATTATATAGAAGTAATTATGTACATTCTTATAATTGTACCTTGTAACTTGTTGTGGTAATGTGCTTGTATATAGATTCTGAACTATTTATCGGATAAATAAGTGTTTGTATTTATATCATTCTCGCATTTGCAACCTCTAACGGCATAAAATATATTAATTTTAAGACCGAGTCTTAGAGTAAGGTTACCTTTTGGGTAACAGGTCGAAAAGGGTTCGTGTTTGTTTTGTGTTGTGCTTACCCGTAAAACCCATTTCCCAATCAACAGGTTGTTTAAACTTATTTTTAGGTTGAGTTAATTTGACTCTTTGTGATTTATGGGTGCATAAGCATTCGCCTGTACGATATTTGGGATTTCAAAATGTCGCATGAGATATACAACATTTACGGTCTGGAATACAAATTTCGTAATATTTACGCTTTGATTCGGATCATTCTAGTTTTAGAGGATGACATTATTTTTCTTCACAACTTGAAAGTTTTATACTCTCATTTTAGATACAAATCGACCATACATTTCGACCAATCCGCGTCGGATAATTAGATAGATAGCATTATCCATGTGGACCAATATCATCAACCCATATCCAAACTATTACACAAACCACACAAATCACTTTATAATCCCACCCCTTTTCCTCACAATCCAAAAACTTATCTCCCAATGGCAAGTATTACATCTTCCACCATGTCCATCCCATCATTCTCCGGCCTAAAGGCCGGAGTTGCTTCAAAGGCGACCACCACTGTCAAAGTGGCGGCCGCCCCGAAGCTTTCAGTGAAAGCTTCACTAAAACAAGCGGCAGCTGCTGCTGCCGCTATTTCAGTCAGCGCGTTACTTGCAAGCAACGCGCTGGCTATTGAAGTCTTACTAGGAGACAATGATGGTGGTTTGGCTTTTGAGCCGTCCAATTTCACCGTCGCTCCTGGTGAGAAAATCGTGTTTAAGAATAACCGTGGGTTCCCTCACAATGTTGTGTTTGATGAAGACGAGATTCCGGCTGGTGTTGATGCGGCTAAGATTTCGATGGAAGAGGAGAATTTGTTGAATGCAGGAGGAGAGACATTTGAAGTTACATTAACCGAAAAGGGGACTTACAGTTTCTATTGTTCACCACACCAAGGTGCTGGTATGGTTGGCAAAGTTACTGTTAACTAATATGGCCTTTTGTCGATTCATTTTCGACTTCGAAATAAATTTTATGAAAAAATTGTTTTGTAAAGAGTTGATAATATAATATCTATCCAATCTGTCTCTTATTATTTCACTTGCTGTTTGATACTACCATACAACTAATCTATATCGATTCTCGACTTATAAAAAGTGGAATAGTTTCACTAATGTATGCTCGTTCTTATTCTATCGATTTCTTTTACAGTTTAGAGTTATAATTAGTTATATGTTTATTATCATTATGTCAATAGTTTAACTATAATAATGGTAACATTAGATAAATAACAATGTGTACAACAACAATGGGTTTGAAATGTACATATAATTCAACGGTTTCATGAGATAACCCGATCTATATTCTCCTAAATATGTCTAACAAAACCCGAAGAAAACAATCCATAAGGCTAATCCTCTTGACCGGAAAGTCACGGGCTCAAGTGAGAGAAATGACCTATTTACCCTTACCAAGACCGCCATTTATTTGATATTATAAACGTATGTGGTAACGGGTATGGGTAGCGGGCTACTACTCGGGGTAAAAAAAAAAACTTTTGTGGAAATTGTGCATTGAAATGTTATGTAATTAAAGCATTAGGAAGGTTGGATATAGAGCCAAGGATTCTACCACCAACATCAGGGAAATGTTCATAATCGGGTAAATGGGTTAATTTTCCATCAGTATCAACTTTAATCGGGTACTTGAGAAGATGGCCCTGTAACGGGGTAAAATCGTCAGAAACAAATCTTTGCCAGTTCTCTTCTGCGAACTCGTTTATGTTACGTACACAATCTAGACTTTCTGGCTCCTTGAAGTAATCTTGGAGCTCGCCTAAATGTTCGGCCCATAGTGACATTCTGTATCCGTACACCTGAATTTCACATTGATAACGAAAAATGTAAAATAGTCAGAATAAGGTAAAATAACCGGTCTAAAGTCTCCCAAAGAAAGATAATGCATAAAGCCTTCTAAAGAAGTTTATTTTCAAATTTTTGATTATTTTTAATATCTTATTTGAAACGTTAACTAATTAAGTGTTTTGGGTCAACCCAACCCGTTACATATTTACAAACGACATGTTTTGACATGTTACCCAACCCGAATGTCCCACCCATTGTTACATCATCTAGATCACACTACTTGAATGAGTATAGTACTAACTTGACCATGTGGGTGCATTTTCTTTTCGCCCCATGTGTGATATGGCTGATAAGAGCCCATGGCTATTTCTGTATCTCGTGAACCAGCCATGGATCTTTGGTTAATGTTCGCAGATCCTAATATCACGTATTCGTCATCTACTATCATTCCCTTTGCATGTACGTAGATCATAAATCTCCCGTTCTTCTGAGAAGTCGAAACCTGCAAGAAATATGACACATGTTTTCTTATCACTTTGGTACAGTTTAAAATGGGCGGGTTGAGTTCGGGCTGAAACGGATCATTTTTTTGACACTAGTAAAAATGGCATGGTCAGGTTGAGTTGGCTTTTAAACGTCTTTTTGCTCTTTCTAATTATTTTTATTAAATAGTTGTTATCGCAAAAATAAGTATATAATATTACTTTTAAATGAAACGAGTACGAGGTTGTATGCATTAGAATAGACTTTAGACGATTTTCAAAAGTCGTATAATGTGAACTCAAATGCTTACAACATGTTTTGGCTTTTGACCCGCTTCTTTTGCCACCTCTAATCCAGATTATGGCGTAATTTACTAGAAATATAATAGATCCAAACACATTAATTACCGAACTGCCGTCTAAAGCCTCGTCCTTGCATCTTTCACGATTACCAAGGCAGTAGAAATTTAAGTAGTCTTGTGGATGTGCATTCTCTAGCTCTGAATTCTTAATTTCTCGAGCAATAATGTCATACATCATTTGCATAGTCTGTGCCTGAAAAAAATCAATAACATATCATACGGGTCGAAAGTCATCCAACTGTATTTTGTATTAGTAAAATTCCTAAATATTATTTATTCAAAAATTAGATAAAAAAATATGTCGCGTCAATCCATCCTGCCTCACCCATACCAAAAATTGTCACTTTTGACCCGTTACACAACTCGTAATATTGAATTTTGTTAACTAGAAGTACATCGAGTCAACCCATCCTGTTCTGACCCAAGTATCTTTAGATTTTATGTGTTTAACAAGAAGTGTGGCGGGTTATCCAAATCATTTTGACCCGTAAAAAAAGTTGTCACTTTTAAACCGTTAGGCCACTGCCCAACCTATAATATTAATTACATGATAATTTTTTTTATTAAAAATGATTTCTTTATGAACAAAAAGTATACCAGTTCAACTTAACCCGTTTTGACCGGCAAAAAAGCTGTCGATTTTGACCCATTACCCAACCCATAATGTTAATGAAACGGGAGATGTTATATAACTACCTGCCAAAACAAGATTCCTTGAACAGGGGCAGAATTAGGGACACCTTCAGGCCACATTGGAATAACCACATAAACCGAAAACCTCTCGTTTGCCTTAATTTTGCTAGCAATCTTTAACGCTAACTCCATTGGGATCAGATGATCAGCACCTAGTGTTATAAAACCAGTAAACGAGTCAGAAGAAAAATCAGTAGAAACAAACGAAAAACGTTTTGATATTTGAATAAATATGTAAAATGAAATTGCACAACCTGTATCTTTATATGATGGCCATGCATATGATGAACCAAGAAAATATTGATTCTCGATATAGATGAAGTGGTTCGCGGATCTTATGGCTTGAATGTATGCCTTTTGAATGCTTGCATCAATTACCACATTTTTTGCACACATAAGATTCTGTTACATGACAATATTAAAATAATGTCAAAACATAACACTCGCTTTTTATAGGTGGAAAATGGGTCATTTTTGTACTGGGCGGGTTGGTTTGACATGTGACACTTTTCTTTAAAATCGGTTATTAAAAGTCAAAATGTAAAATTTGGCTAAAAAAAATTGATTTATGAGGTTTTATAAATTAAAAATACAAGTTGGGTAACGTTCAACCCGTTTGACCCGTTATAGATTAAAGATAACCCCAAACCAGCCAGCTCTGTGAATCTTGTCCTATCAGTTTAAGTTAAAACCTGAGCCTCGGCTACTTTAGAATCTTTGGGAAACCCTTCCAATGAACCAGAATCGATAGAGCGGAAAAGCTGTTCATAGGAAAAACCCAACAAACCAAAGGTCAATAGAGCATATACCATATCTAAATATTTGATATAAAAAAAACAAGATGGCAATTTCGACCCATTTACTTATGAATGGGTGATATTGGGCATGGTTTATCCCTAACAGGTCAAATGAAAAATAAACCTAAAGGGAAACGGATCAAACATATTAATGCATGCTTACAGCCTTCTCAATCATTTTTTTTTGTTGAAAAAAATAGATTTTCATTGTAATAACGTAAGGTTGCCAAAAAATAGAACTTTTTTGACCCGTTATCCAACCCGTCCATTTTACCACCTCTAATAAAAAACAACCATGGTTAAAATTCAAACCTGAACATGCCATCTATCATTATCTTCCTCCTTTGTAACCCACAATGATGGATCATCATTTGGAACCCGAGATGAAGGGCAGAGTATCCATGGAATCCGTTCAATTTTAAATAACGAATCGTCATGCCATGGGGATATCTTTTTGACTCGTTGACCAACTCGAGACCATTTTGTAGCTTTCTTCCATCTTTGTTCAAAGTTTTTAAGCACGTCATGTGCAGCAGGACCATCGATCTTGCAATGTAAATCATGCCATGGTTGTCTTGGATATTTTATACCTGACTATCATAGACATAATACGGTCTCAAAAAGGAAAATCGACATTTAAATAATACGGAGTTATAGTTATTTATCCTTATGATTAAAAGTAGATAATAAACTTACTGAAAAAGTTGCATTATGATAATCGTCTTTAAATACAGTGCCACGATCACGAAACAAACGATGTTCTGGTGTGTCGTAGCGTCCATTGCAGAGGTCGAGACCTCCAAGAAATGCAGTTATCTTCCTGTAACTTCCGTGGGCTGCAGTATCCACGATAACACATTTTTGATGATGAGTGTATAGTGTTCCAACAACCTACAATTTATGAATATAATGAACAAAATTTACAAATTGTGAACTTAAAAGGGCGGTTATAATAAACCCAAATAGAAGCATGCCTGTTGTTTGAATATGCTAAGCTTATTGCTTGCATATCGAGGTGCTAATACACAATGGACAGATGTGTGTTTGAAAAACTTCCGAGTTTCTTCATCATGAGTTTGCATCACTCCTTCCTACACCCAAAACCGTTTGATATTAAGTTTGAACTTTAAAATGTACCTGTATATCTCCTTTAGTGTTCATATACCGTTTTAGGTGCTTTTCTGCTGAGCAAATTTACTGGCTCAAAATAAGTCATTTATAGAAAGAAAAAAAAGTACATACCGTTTTAATGAAGAATTTGTCGTGTGAAGTTTTATCATCCCAAACAAGCAACAAAACTTTCACTCCTTCCAGTGATTTGCATTTCAACAACTCTCCAAGAGTCAAATCCCCATTTTCCGGCAAAGGCTTTGTAGGCTCCCTAACTAATTTCACCTTATCAAAAATCGACCAACCAACAACATACACTAAATGACGAGCTTCTAATATCGCATGACACATATCTTCCCAACATCCCCTTTGCTTAAATGTTTCACAATCTCCGTCTAATTGAATCTCCGGCAATTGTCCCTCTCCAACGTGTGCGTCTTGATATAATGTCACATTACATCCTTGTCTCATTGGAAAATAACTTCTTGTCAAACCATAAAATTCATCGGTACCTGAGATCATACTAATTTCATATTACATGTTGTTTGAGATTTGCTTATTGTTTTCCACTTATCGCGGTTTTTAACAATAAATAAACACTTTTGAGTGTGTTTGGATGAAGAGAAAACATTTTAAGGTTTTCTGCATAAGTTTGGATGAAATAAGAAGTAATCTATAAGCAGATTGAAACTACTTATGCTTATTTTATTGTGTTTGTTTTAGCTTCGGACTTAAGAGCTTATTTTGTTTAGGGTGTTTCTCAAAACGACATATTTTGCCTATGAGCTTATTAAGATTTCAAACTGGAAAAATAAGGTCATAAGATGAATAAATTGAAAAATATTTATCTTAGGGAAAATAAGCTATAAGCCCGAGAATAAGCTAATTAAAACAAACACCATAAAACAATAATTGTTGTTTTATGTTTTAGCATATTTTCAGGCTTATATGACCTTATTTTCTTCGACTTATTTTCATAAGCCCATTTTTCAGCTTATTTCTAGCTTAAGTGCTTATTATTCGGTTTTAAGTCATCAATAGCTCATAACACAAAATAAGCAGAATAAAATAAGTTAATAATAAATTATAGTATACCTATAGAGTTTATAAGATCCTCAAAAGGTATAAACCTAAGTTTCAACCTCAACGCGGCCTTTGGTTTAGGCGGTTTACCAAAGGGACCAAGAATCGGAAACCAATCCTCAACCTCTTCCCCTCCCTTCACCAACTCCACCATAATCGTCGCAACACCAATCATATCCGCTCCAAACATATCATTATCCTTCACCTGAAACTCCACCTTATCAACAGGATGAGCAACAGGTGTAACAACATGTTCATTCCAAACCGGATACTGCGAGTTTGATATAACACGTGTACGCGCCACAGTAGCGCCCGCGAGACAAACACTAACGTAAGGATCACTTGTGATCACCTTATGGTTTTGGTTAGGGTTTCTTTTGGATTTCTTTTGTTTTTTTGATTTGCAAAGATGGAAAACTTTTAAACAACGACGGACACGTTCCGTTGGGAGGTCCATGTTTGGGAGGCAACGCGCTTCGATGATTGTTAAGTCAAGGTTTCCATGGAGGTAATGAAAAGGTGGTGATTCTTCTTCGATTGAGATTGACATTTTTTCGAGTTTTCGGTTACTATGATGATGTGGTGGTTATGGTGGTGGTTGTGCCGTTGGGATTGCCGGAAATGGTGACCAACGGCGGTTCTGGAAATGCTCCGGTGGTGGTTTTTTTGGGTTGGTTAGTTAGAAATGCATGGAGAAGATTATGGCGGGAAATTGTAATAGTTTGACACGTTGGCATTAAATAACGGTTTTGTTTTTGTTCTAATTTTGGGTTTTTTCTTTTTTTTTTTGAATAATGGTTTATCGAGTATTAGAGATTACATATATTGTCTATATTTCAATTATTACGGATGTCGTCTCTTATTCAATAATTTATCGAGTTTGGCCTTTATTATTTTTAATATTTAATCAAGAAGTGTTTCTCTATAATATAATGAACCAGCTTTTTGATGTTGGTGTTAACCACTCTGGCAACAAAAGGAGAAGAAAGGACAAGCGTAACTTTTGACTTTTTTTTTTACCTGGAAAGTTGAAATAATAATTTTTTAATGAGTAAAACGCCCATTTTTTTGCTAAAACGGCAATTCCACTTTGATAAATGTATGTATTACTAGGGGTGGGTTCAAGAAAGACATGAAAATTATTTGAGACCTAAAGACCTGATCTCAGCCCTCCAAAAAAAAGATCTAAGGGCTGAGATTAAAACAAAATTTTGTATTGGAGGGGCATTTTCGTCCTTTAACAAAATAACAAAAAAATTACAGATCTCGTTATTCAAGCTCCCCAACCTCTCGTTATCAATGGCGAATCAATCTTCGTAAAACCTTCATACGAATCAATGAAGTTGCTTCTTTTATTCACGATTTTCTTTATAAGTAATTTAAGATTCCATGGTTAATGAACTCAAACTGATTTCTAGTGTTTCTTTCTAGATTTTGAGTGTAAAACTTAATTGAAGATAAGGTGTTTGATGAAATGCTCAAGTGAAACTTCATTTTTGTGCTTGGGTTTTAAAAGGTTTCTTTTGTTTTTCTTACAATAAATGTGTATTATCTCTCTTAATCAACAAGTTAGAAAAACCCTTATATATATTCTTGAATTAATTAGTTGTGATTATATTTTCATGTATTTTGCTTGCTGTTTGAATAATTTAACCGAGAATGGAACTATATATCCATTAACAGTCTGGTTTCCTAAAAATAAATGTTTTGGTCAATGTAAGAATAAATGTTTTGTCTCAACTTATACAACTTTCTTTGGATACATTTTCTATAAGGGCCGGTGTTGGCTAATTTTCCCTCTTGCTACCTGCAGTTGCTTCGTCCAATTTACAAGCAAATAGCAGAGATGCAAAATGTAGAAATATTCTCTGCAAATACTCTAATACTCTACTGGTTATCCTTGGAACTAGTCTCCTTACCGCCAGGGTAAATAGATTATCTTTTTGAATTGATCATTATATTTGATATATCGTTTTGGTATTAATGTTTTTTTTTTTCTAATGATAAAATGGAAAAGGTTGGGCTTTCCATGGCACTAGGAGCATTTTTGGCTGGTTTGCTACTTGCAGAAACTGAGTTCTCTTTGCAAGTTGAATCAGATATTTCTCGGTATCGTGGCCTCTTATTAGGCCTCTTCTTCATGACGGTATTACTTGAATCAGATGTTTCTTGTGGTGGGTATTTCAATGGCATCACACCATGGTTAGTTGCTGGAGGCCAGTTAATAGCATCTCGCTTTGAGCAGCAAGACGTTCGTAGTTTATTACCTGTAGAGAGTGAGGTAATTCGAGTATACAAATATATTTTAATAGCATTTTGCTCATGACTTATTCTGTCAATTTTGTTGTATTCTGTTTTCAGACAGACGATTTGCAGGATCATATCATTATATGTGGTTTTGGTCGTGTTGGCCAGGTATAGCATAATCTTTAATCATGTATTTTATGGGTAGTTCATGTGTTGGACTGGTGGTTATTGTTATTATTTATAACTTTATGTTTTTTACAGATCATCGCGCAGCTTCTTTCCGAAAGACTAATTCCATTTGTTGCTCTTGACGTAAGGAGGTAAGGAGTTTTTTTTTACTTTTCTTCCTTGAGTTTTTTACATATTGATGGGAATTTACAAGTATTTACAAATTTTGAAGTATATTTTTTACCTGTTGACATTTTGATTTTCATATCAGTGATCGAGTAGCAGTTGGACGTGCACTTGATCTACCTGTGTATTTGGGGATGCTGGTAGTCGAGAGGTGAAGCTAGTTTACGTCGTAACCTGAAAACAGAACTTGTAAAATAAAACTAATTTTTTTTTATGGACTTAAACTTTCAGGAGCTACATAAAATCGGTGCTGAAAGAGCTTCGGCAGCAGCAATTACTTTAGATACTCCTGGTGCAAATTATAGAACCGTTTGGGCTCTCAGCAAGTATTTCCCAAACGTAAAGACTTTTGTACGTGCTCATGATGTTGATCATGGACTCAATTTAGAGAAGGCTGGAGCAACTGCGATATTTTCTTCTTTTTACCTTATTTTCCTCTGCAACTTTAAAAGTACACTTTGTT
>CAJVGC010000582.1:8743149-8778023 GCA_910822075.1 Senecio squalidus
CTCATAACAGACTATCTCTCCTTTATGCTTCGCTAACCAATCCATACCGACTACGACATCGAAACTACCGAGTTTCATAGGAATAAGGTCGATGGAAAAAGGAATATCGGCTAAAACGAGGGGAATATCACGAATAACTTCTCTAACACAGGCACCTCTACCATCGGCTATTTCTACATCATACGCAGGCTCTAAAGGACTAGAGGCACGGTTTACTAAGGGACGGAAGTCACTAGAAATAAAGCTTCTATCGGTACCCGAATCAAATAAGATAAAAGTAGAATAATCATAGACAAGAAATGTACCAGTGACGACGGTAGGATCCTGATGAGCTTCGGAAGATTCCATGGCGAAAGCCCGGCTCTTAGCAGGATTTCCTTTCGCACTAGTACCAGCACCAGGAGTAGGAAGGGGAGTAGGTTTTCTAAGCTTGGGACACTGATGACGACGGTGACCCACTTCTCCACATTCATAACATGCTCCAGCAGATCTTCTACAATATTGCTCGGTGTGGCCTAACTTCTTGCAGCGTTTACAAACCCAACACGCTACATTTGCCGCATGCGCACTACCGCATGTACCACACTTAGGGCGCACGCCCTGATAACCAGCTCCAGGACCCGTCAACGCATATACTTGAGAAGCTTTAGGTCTCTGATAATGACTACGGCTTCTCTTCCTCGAATTATCCATATCTCTCCTTTCATGTCTACCAGCATCTCTTCGGCTCGCAGCTGGTTGGAGAGTACCACCTCGAATCGCACTTGCGGTCAACCGATCAGTAATATTAATCGTATCTTCAGTACCCTTAAGCTGTGCCACGATCACGGGTATAGCTGCAGCAATCTGCTCCGCGATCATCTGACTGATGTTCGGAGTAGCGATAGTAGCACTGGGGGTAGCAGGGGTATTCTGAACCGTAGCACCCGCTCTAGTACTGGCGCGACCTCGTCTTGTTAACCTTCTCGTAGCAGTGACGGCCGGAGTAGACCTAGTAGAAGTTCTCTTAGGCGGCATCTTCTACGAACGTCAAACAGAATAAATAAGAACGATAACCGGATGTGCGACTAAAACGAGCAGGCCTCAAAGCATAAAACGCAAAACAAAGCACATAAAGCATACGAATCACATATAGGCCCACAAAAGAAAGAAATGCGCACATAAGGTAAATCAGATAGGTCCAAAAGCCTAGGTCATAGTCTAAGTGATTCCGTAAGGTCACTTAGTTCGCTATAACCATTGGCTCTGATACCAACTTCTGTCACACCCCGCATAGAATGGCGGAACCGAGGTGTACAGTGTATACGGTATCAGAGATTCAAAGGTTACATCAAACATAAATAAACCATACATCGTCAACATAGATAAAGAGTTGAAAGAGAATACTTATTACAGTCATCCGAATATATCAAAATACGGCTACAGAGTTTGGGATACTAAGGAATTAAATAAAACAAAACAAATTCCATGCAAAAGCCCACGTAGCCAAGCAAGCATAGCATCAAAATAGGGTAACCTCAAATCCCTGAAAAGCGTTAAAATACGACGTCAACATAAAGTTGGTGAATTATTCGCAATAGTAGTTGAAAACATAATAGTAGAAAGGTTTCAATACTTTTTGACCCAAAAGTGATACGGTTTGAAGATAAGTCATTTGAAAATGATGTTTTAAAAATATGCGTGAAGTATACAAAACCTTTTGATAAAATACTCATACTTGATACGTAAAATACCATAATCAATTTATAAAAATACCATACTCAGTTCATAAAATAATACCATACTCAGTTCATAAAATAATACCATACTCAGTTCATAAAATAATACCATACTCAGTTCATAAAATAATACCATACTCAGTTCATAAAATAATACCATACTGGATAGAATAATACAGCCTTCGGTAAATACGATACACCTGACCCTCAACAATAAATACTGGCAACTAACCCCACCTAGTGCATTACGCTAGGTTGTCCTCGATAATAATATTCGGTCATAACATTACTAACACGGACAGGGCTCATCCCACATCATAATAACGTGTTAGAAATGAGGGCTTGTTAGGCCCATATAGCGCTATATATACGATCCGGCGGCAAAAGCTAACAGGTGTGTATACGGGGCCTCGTTCTACCACAAAGGCGGAACGAGTTGGGTAATGCTAACCTAAAGGCATCCATATCCAAAATACATACCATAATACATAACCATAATACATACAGACCATAAAGTATATTTGTTTAACGCTAATCATGCCCAAAAATGTAAAAGCAGTAAAAAGGGCAACGAATAACTCACTGATAGCAAAGCAATCCAAATCTCGATATGTCGGGAAATACTATAATACCGTCAGGCTCCAACGTCTAAGTGCCCTATACATCACGTAAATAAACATGTCTAAGTATCTCTAAGTCTAGTAGGATTATGCCTTAAGGATTAACGTTTTATACAGGTTTTGAAATGACCAATAGGAATATCGATATAACGGAATTTCAAGTGTTTCGGAAAGTCAACGGACTAGATACGTGATCCTCATACTTACGTGCACTACAAGTCACGTAAGTATCAAGTTACGTGTCATACGAGAAGTTACGGGTCAAGAAGTGTTAAATACGTGATTAGCTACTTGACTATGAAGGAATTACGTGATCAAGACAAGACTTACGTGATAAACAAAGGAGTTACGGACCAAAATCAGACTATTACGTGAAACATAAGCAAGTTACGTGCAATACAAACAATTACGTGACTTAAGGAACAATTACGTGTAGATCAAGCTATTACGTGACATGTAAGTCACGTAACTCACTACTTACGTGATCCTCAAGGAAATACGTGATACATAGGTCACGTAATTGATAAATTACGTGCGAAATAGAGGAATTACGTGATGTATACAAGTGTTACGTGATCTAGGCAACAATTACGTGAACCGACAAGGAATTACGTGATGAACATGGCTGTTACGTGACTTGAAGGTCACGTAATACACTATTACGTGCGTAACATTGAAGTTACGTGAATATAAGGACAATTACGTGAATGGTAGGCTAAGTTACGTGAACGTAACCACAGTTACGTGACGTAACGGGGTTTTTACGAAAAATGGCAATCGGAAATCGATTTCTGAGTGTTCTAAATGTCTAATTGACCCCAAATTGGAACCCTATGTCCAGAATATGATTAGGAACAATAATCCTCAATAAAATCTAAGTTTTGACGGTGAAAAGTGATAGTTTCGGGTTTGAATCTAAATAACAAAGTTTAAAGCAAAATCGAAGAAATACTTACCCGATCGTAATGAAACTTGGAGGATAGATGAAGATGATGATGGTGAACAATAATCCGGTCTCGGATTTGAAATTCAACGGTTGGATTACCGGAAAAGTTAGAGAGAAGGAAGGTGTTTGTATGTGTTTTCTTGAGAGAGAAAGTGAGAGAGAGAGAGTGTAGGTGAAAAGTGAGGATAAGGACAAAATGTGGGTGTAGATAAGACAAAATTCTGGTAAGGACGATTTTTGTAATAAAATCTGAAAAAGGACTAAAGTTGTAATAGAGTTTCACCCATAGGACTAGTTTTGTAATAAAATTTCCGAAAGGACTAAAAATGAAATACTTTTTAAACGTTAATCTTAATCATATAATTAAGGCATAATTCCCCTAAACTTATCATAAGAGCATACTAGACTTATACTAAAGGCACCTAAGACTATACGTTCCCGACATAAAGATTCGAATCACATACTATATACCCGATAAACGTAAATACACATAAAATACAATCACGATACTCATAAAATACGAGAAATACGAATACAATACTCTTAAAATACGAATACGATAAAACATAAAAGGAATACGATAGGGTCAAAACACGAACATAAATAAATAAAACGAATACGGAACGAAAGAATAATACCGTGAAATTCGCGAATGTCACAGGACCAACTGGTGCTTTCAAAGAAAGATATTATGAAGTCTGTAATTGGTGTATCGAGACCTGATAATATTGATGTTGAAGTTCCTAGTGGTATAAACAACAAAGGTTGTCGTAAGAGAAAAAGGAAAGCTGGTGCTCGTGAAGTAGCTGCTGCGAAGAGCAAAAAGAAAAAGAGGTTGTGAAAAAAGTGTAACAAATATGTGCGACACGACTCTAGGAACCATGACCGTGAAATGGCAAAGAATTTGGCCAGAAAAGCAGAGAAGGCGGCCAAAAAGGCGGCAGCTGAGGCTGCAGAAGAAGAAACAGAAGAAGAGTACTCCGGTGATGAAGATTTCACTACGGATTATGAAAGTACTGAAGAAGAGGACCTTTGATTTTGTTTACGCTTTATGTGTTTTTTAAATAATTGAATTCTATGCTTTATCATGTTTGATTACTTTTTTTTAATAATTTGAATTTCATTTGAGTTCATTTGTGTGTTACGTGTTCATTTGAGGTGTTTACTTTTTACTTAATGTACTTACCAGTTTATAAATATGATATTCACTGGTGAATATCATATGTATACACTGGTATATACATATAATATTCACCAGTGTATATTGACCCAAATGAGTTACATTTTTCGTATATAAATTATTTTCTAGTGTATACATACTATACTATATTCACCAGTGATATTCACTAGTGTGTATATCTATATATTATGTAATATTCACCAGTGTATATTTAACACACTGGTGAATACATAATATAGGGGTGTAGCCGAGTCAAGCCGAGCTCAAGCTTGACAAGGCTTGAATTTGGCTTGAAAGAAAAATAATAAGCTTGAGCTTGGCTTGATAGCTTGTCAAGCTTTAATCATCTAGGCTTGAGCTTGACTTGAGTGGATTCAATCAAAGCTTGAGCTTGGCTTGAAAGCTTGAATATATACAAAATCATTGTATGTAATAGCCAAACGTCCAAACTTATCAATAAACATATGTATAAAGTAAAACAAATAAAAATTATAACTGAACACCATTAATAAAACCAACAATAACATTCTCGTACCAAAGTTCAATATTAGAAACAAACACAAGCTAAAGTACTAATTAACGTTCAAACGTACAAAACAATAACTTTCCGCCTAACTTTCAAAAATGCAGCTTTTTTGTGATTAACATCTTCCAAATGTCTTACAAACATTGAGTGCTGCAGAATACACAATATATACATTAGTGAATATACTGTGTATCCACCAGTGTATATATATATATATATATATATATATATATATATATATATATATATATATATATATATATATATATATATATATATATAAATTTATAAAAACCTAAAGTATGTTGATCGACTTACCAAGGTTTTCACTTTGTTCCCGTACTTAGCCTCAATAGGAACATCTACTGCACTGTTATCGATTATGTTGACCGATACATTTTTGAGGTTGAATACAACCACATAGAAATGTTCCGAGTGAACAATCGGAAAGAAAACCTGGTTACAAGTAATTTTTGTTTAGTATTCACATAAACCTTTTTATAGCAAATCATTCGTTATTAATTAATACTATTTATTTACGATAACATACCAGATCCATGTCTTTCATTGACAGTAGTTGTTTGTTGTTTTGCATATAGTCACCCATCCTTTGCTGAAAATTTTCAAAAGTATCTTCTTTCTCTTTGAATTTGTCATCCATTAAATCATCCATCTATTGTATTGAAAAGAAACTTAATTGAAGTTTCAAAATAAGTAATCTAAATTAAATTAATCTTTAATAATCAAAATTTTACCCAAATAATAGTGGGAAAAAAGAATCGTCGAAGTGCGTTTTCGTCTTGTTGTCCGTTTTCATAATTCAGCACAGCTGACATACAATCAATAGCTCCATTTAAAATGCATGTTTTTGGGCTCATGCTTTCAAATGTACCACGTACATGCTCAGCTCCCATTGGTGGTTCAAATACTATATCACTGTCACAATAAAAAATATTCGTTTTGTGAATATATATTTGTTTATTATAATGCATCAGTGTATATATATCATATACACCAGTGTATATATATATATATATATATATATATATATATATATATATATATATATATATATATATATATATATATATATATATATATATATCATATACACCAGTGTATATATAAGCTACATTAAAAACTTAGCATTAATGAATAGATATGCTTACTTAACACCATGTCTCAATGAGTAGACCTCTTCAGCTACACTTATTTCTTCATTTGTGTAATCTTCCCATGGATCAACAATTCTGTTCTCATTAGGAGACGTGCACGAATGTGTGATTACCAATCGTTTTTTCCTTGGACCAGGTGTAGAGGCAATGATCTCCGAATTTGGATTTAATTTGACGTCAGCAGTCATTTCTTCTTGATTTTCAGTCGGAACGATATCAGTAATTAATGTTTCATCTGTGTCCATTTTATCATCATTTGTTCCCTGAGATGAATCGATGTCAAATTAAAACATTTTATTCACTAAATACACTAGTGTATACATAATATACACCAGTGTATATTATATATACAATGGTGAATATACATCAGTGTATATTGTGTATACACAATATACACTGGTGTATATAATGTATACATTGGTGTATACATTATATACACCAGTGTATATTGTGTATACACTGGTGAATATGATGTATACACAGTGTATATTGTGTATACACTGGTGAATATACACCAGTGTATATTGTGTATACACTGGTGTATATTATGTATACACTGATGAATATTATTCTTTTTACAATTTTGTATACATAATCAATTTATAAGAAAAAAAATTATTACCTGAATTTGATCGCCCGCCGTGTCTTTCTGGGCACTTGACACCTCCCTTGAATCATTCAATTTTTGCTGCATTTGTTTGTTACCAATTTCTTGTGTCAGGCGGCCAAGACTAAAACTAGGAATATATTTTTCAGCGTATTCTTTTTCTTCTATATAAGTTTTTACAATATTATCAACTATTAAAATTAATTCATCATCTACAATTACCGGGGAAAGGTTGTGCGGATCATTCTCATTTTGAATATTCGAGTTGCTTTCAGGGAATTTGCTTGCGATGTCATCAAGCACTTCCTTCACAACCTCATCTTCCTTATTCTTCACTTGTCGATCTTGATCGGGTACATCATGTTCTGCTGAAGTAGTCCCTTCCTTCTCCCCTTTATTTTTCCCATCCTTCCCATCTTCTTTATTTTTCCCATCTTCACTGTCATTTCCCTTTCCTTCACCGTCATGATCTGCTGAAGTTGTCCCTTTCTTTCCATCCTTTCCATCATTCCCACCGTCATCCTTCCCATCATTCCCATCATTCCCACCGTCATCCTTCCCATCATTCCCACCATCATTCCCACCATCATTCCCACCGTCATCCTTCCCATCATTCCCATCGTCTTTATCACCGTCATTTTCATCTTGAACATTTCCAGTTTGTTCATCTTCAACATTTTCATCTTCATTTTTCTCTTCAGCCTCATCATTTCCCTCTTCAGCCGGTTTTGATTTTTCACAGCTTGCTTCTGGGATTTCAAAATCTTTATCCACGTCATCTTCATCTTGAACATTTCCAGTTTGTTCATCTTCAACATTTTCATCTTCATTTCCCTCTTCATTTCCCTCTTCAGCCGGTTTTGATTTTTCACCGCTGCTTGCTTCTGGGATTTGAAAATCTTCTCCGTATAATTTTATAAAAGTTTCTTTCCACTTATTCAGAGATTCACTTTTCGGGAAAGTCTTCAAATAGTTCCCCAACATAAACGTGACAATTCTCTTTTGATCATTGATTGTTTCGTGCATTTCTTCTAGATATAGAATACAATCCTACAAGAACATAGTAATTCACATCATTTCAATGAAAAAGAAAAAGAAAAAAAATAATAAACTTGTATTCCTATTCACTGATATGTATTGAAATTACCTTTTCGTTTGTCGGTTCTTTAAGATACATCTCGAGTCTTTCCTTGTAGATTTTTCGATCTCTTTTGTCCTTTTTCTTTTCTTGCCTCGTCACTTTCACTTTCACTTTCACTTCCAATTTCCATGTCTTCTTCACGTACACATTTGTTCTTTGATACCTTCCCAAAAACTCCATTTTTCATTTCGAGTTCCTGTCTCTTCTTAATTAGACTGAAATTCCAGACTCCCAATGCGGGTCTTCTTCGAGGAACATCCATACCTCGAACAATGGTATTATCCAAATACAGAAGCTACAATTAATATTTAAAATATACATTAGTTGGCATATATTGTATTGACTAGTCTATAGTCTGTATATTCATTAGTGAATAAACTTTGTATACACTAGTGTATACACTGTGTATTCACTAATTAATATACATTGGTGTATACACAATATACACCATACACCTGTTTATATTGTGTGTACACCTGTGTATATTGTGTATACACTAGTGAATATTATGTATACATTGTTGAGTACATTACTGAATTCACCAGTGTATACATAATATACACAAGTGTATATTATGTATACACTGGTGAATATTTTGTATATTGTGTATACACTGTGTATTCACTAATTAATATACATTGGTGTATACATAATATACACCAGTGTATATTGTATACATTGGTGAGTATATTTATTAGTGAATACACAGTGTATACACAGTTTATTCACTGGTGTATACACTGTGTATACACCAGTGAATACACTTTATTTCTAGTAATTAAAAATATATAGACAAGTTTAAGGAATCGTACCATCAAAAGGGTTATTGGTCCTGAGTAGAATTCTTCTTCTTTTTGATTCCACTTGGACTTTCCTCTTTTCACGAGCTCAAGGATATAGTCACACCAGTTTATGTTCTTGATGTCGACTCCCTGCTTCAGATAGCCGACAACATTTGTATCTAGATTTCCCATTTTGTCGGTCAGGCCCATTGTGTTTACAAACAGCACCAAAAAATCTATTACAAAATCCCAGGTGGGCAATTTGCATTGTATGATTCTGTCTTTCACAGCCGTTGCAGTTATAACAATTTTTTTCTTCTCGTTCTCATAATTTAATTTCCAATTTTCTCGCACATCGTCGTGGTATTTCATTGATGTGATCTTGACCCCTTTGTTTGGAATTCCCAGCATATCATGGATTTGATCAGCTGTAATGAGGATGAACTCACCGTTGTTTAGATTTATTCTCATATGCTTCTCGTCAAAATTTTTTAAAACAAAATATGGGAGTCTTCCTGGAATTGTGTCCAGTTTGTTGTTCAAGACTTTCCCAAAACCAATATCAGTCAAACACTCCTTTTGGCTTTCAGTGAGTGTGGTTGTTGCGTCGTGTAATGGTTTTGGAGTGTTCTTAATTCTAAGTTTTCGAAAACCTTCTTCTTCAGCAGCTTCTATATTTTTTTCTTTCAAATTTCCTTTTCCTTTTTTCTGTTTATCCATTACCATCAGCACCTGTTTCACCACTTCTGCAACGTTTTCCTTCTCTTCTGTTGTTGGACTCTTCTTTGTTTTCTTCTTTGGAATATCAGCCGCTATTTGTTTCCCTTTTCTTTTCAAATCCCCTGTTCAATAATTGAAATATTAGTGTATTAGTCAATAATATATACAAGTGAATACACTGTATACACTTGTGTATATAGAGTATTAATTTACTTATTTTGACAAGTTAATGCACTATATACACTAGTGTATACAGTGTATTCACAACTATATATTATACATGTATTAATACAAATTGAAATTATACAATAAGAAACTTACTTTTCTTTTTATTTGCGGTATCGTCTAATTTCTTCTGTTTTGAAAGCTTTTTAGGTTCTTGATTTTCTGATCCACTTGAAGCTTCTTCGGAGTATGGCACCATATCTTTTGTCATTGGTGATTTCTTCTTCGCTGTAAAAGTGAAAAATATTAAACAACACATTATAATTATTCAGTGTCATATGCAAAATATACACCTTCATTTGATATTTCATCTGATAGTGATAATTCAATCGGTGTGTCTTCTGTATTTGTGAATTTTGATGATAGTCTGTTCAATCTACTACTTCGTCTTTTTGCTAAACAAAATGAAAAAGAAATTGAAAAATATTAAAATTATTATTAATATAGTATTTGTAAAACTTACGAGCTAAATCTGCATTAAAATTATTCATTGTCATATACAAAATATTCACTGGTGTATATTGTGTATTTATTAGTGAATTTTGTGTATAATGTAATGTATGCATCATATACACTGGTGTATAATGTAATGTATGCATCATATACACTGATGTATAATGTAATGTATGCATCATATACACTGGTGTATATTGTGTATTTACTAGTGAATATTTGTGTATAATGTAATGTATGCATCATATACACTAGTGTATATATTATGTATACATTAAAATATACATTACATTATACTATTTTCACTGTTATATACATAATATACACAACAAGTTTATACACTAGTGTATATGTTTATCTGTAGTATATACACCAATATATATAATATTCACCAATATATATAACTACAAAAAATCAAAACCCTAAAAAAAACCCAAAAATCATTTTTGTTATTTAAACAATTGAAATCGATGTTATTGACTACTGAATATAGTAGTGATTATAATCGATTCAAACATTTTTATATAAATCAAAACCCTAAAAAAAAGCTAGAAAAAATTGAAATCAGGATACTTACGTGAGCTCGATTCGAGCATTTCTTTCGTTTGTTTATCCTTTTTTGTCATGATTGTTGAATTTTTGTGTAAGATTTTGTTGATTTTTGATCGAGATTTTGTGTGTGTGTTGAGCAGAGGTGTGTGTTTGTTTTGGCGGAGCAGACAGCAGAGAGTGTGTGTTTGTTTTGATTTTGTGTGTATTTTGATTTTTGGAGGGACGGTTAACAGTATAACAAATAGCCCTCAATTTTGACTTAATTACAAAATTGCCACCTTGAGCTTAATTTTTGATCTAAATGATCTAATGGTGATTAAATGGTTCCTAATGGTTCCTAAATGAACCCACCTCTATATATATATATATATATATATATATATATATATATATATATATATATATATATATATATATATATATATATATATATATATATATATATATATATATATATATATATATATATTATAGATCATAAACAATTATAAAACGATTTTAATATAAGTTTAAAGTGGATATTACAAACTCCTATTTAATTGTCTCATAATACGTTTCATTTGTCAGATATCTTTTGGTGATCGCCAATTCGGTACAATCTATTCGAATCATGTGTTTTTGGAATTTGAGGTACGGATATTCTATACATTATATGTATATTTGGTGTCATCTTTCGATTGATTATCATTGTGATTATTGTTACGAATCTTCGATATATTTATATGTATGTTTGTTGTCTTCGTTCAATTGATTATTCGTGATATTGATTATTTTAATTCTATGAATATTCTTAACTTTCTTTTAAGTATTCATTTCGTTCGTAAGTTGTTTATTCGATAACTCATTTCTCTAATAAACATTCTTTCGATTAAAAGCTTCTTTATGTGAACTTCATATTTATTTCGATATATGCTTCTTTTTATCATTTGTTCGGATATCTTATCTTTTAATAAGTATTCTTTTGTTCGTAATATATTTGCACATATGTCTATCTTAAACATTCTTTTTATTCCAAACTCACCTTATTGTTTTGTCTTTTCTTTCAATACATGTTTCCTTTGATTATTGGTACGAATTGCTTCTTCTTATCATATGTGTATCTTTGACCGTTTGTACGAATTTTGTATAAGTATCTTTGAAAATTCCGTTAAATGATTTGAAATATTATTGGTATGACATGTATGTTTGCATAAAAGTTTGTTTATGTTTTGTTTTAAAATCATATTACTTTATTATGATCATTTGGTGTACTAACGAGAATTTGTGATCATGTGTAGATTTGAAAATGAGTAAACGAAAAGTATTTTATGTGTCAAAAACCGTGTCTTTAAAACTCCTACCGAAACAGCCCCAAATCAGCCCCCGAATCAGTCCCGAGACAGCCCCGAACAGCCCCTAAAACAGCCCCGAAATTGTGTCGAAACAACCCCGAATAAGTCCCAAAATAACTCGGTATAGAACATGTGTGAGTGTGGCAATTGGTACGGTGATTCGTATCGAGTGTCCCTCATTCCGTGTGGCTTTGCATGTCCCGATAAGGACCCGTTAAGTTTTTATTTCGTAAATTTGTTTGATAGTCTTGTTATGGTGACTCGTGACAAGAACTAAACCGAATGGTTGGGTAGACACGTGATTTTCAAAATAAATAAAATGTCACATTATATATTATTTTATGTTTATGGTTAAACTACTTTACGTACATTATAAATAACTTTTTAAACATATTTTGGAGTCTATTAATCACTTTCAAAATTTGTAAAAGTATTTTGAAATTTGTAACATATAAGTCGGTTAGAACGGTTTTGTAAGATATGCCTAAGAGTAACCTATCCATGGAGGTCCCATGGGCGCGTTATTGTGACACCAATAATGTGGCATCGACCGTAGCGGTGTATTTTGCTATATCTACGGCGTCTCTTTTTGTTTACCCGGATTGTGGTAAGGTGCACTAAGTATATTTGTTATAAGAGGCGTATGGATCGATCCTAGGAAATTTGTGTGTTTGATGGTGGACGTTTATCGTAGTGTCATACGAAACGTTTGCACCTTTTGGAAAGACTAGTGGTATGTGTTACCCTAGGATTTCATTTGATATTTGTTACCTATTTGTTTGACTCTTGGTGCATTATTTTACGAAATTTGTCTTTCTAAAATGTGAATATATGTTTGTATTACTTTGATATATTTGACGTTGGGTGTTGTGGATATATTACATATTAGTAATTTGCTTTGAAAATTAGTTTGTTTTGAAAATAAGTTTTGTCTTGCAACTTTGTATTTTTAAAAAATATGTTTTGTATTTACTTATTATGCATGTCATACCTATTCCGTGTCATTTGTATATATCTGTTCACTGAGCATTCGCTCAGCCGTTTTCCATTTTTCTTTCTTAAACGGCAGGTACTCAGTGGCTTTGGGAAATGGGGTCGAACGTAGGGAGATTAAGAATTTTAGAACGCTTCCCTTAGAATATTTATTATCTTTTAGTACCTCATTTTGGAAATTTGTCTTTTGAATATTCGGTTTGCATAAGTTTAACGCCCTTTTGCCTTTTAAGTTCCTTTCGATATCATTTTGTATGCTTTGTAAGATCGGGGCGTTACACTTTTCGCATTCATCCGATTTGAGGAGATTAACGATGTTAGAAGATTGGAGATGGATCTTCAAGGCATTAAGATTAAAGACAAGACATTGCAGGTGAATGTATCTAAGTTCCAAAGGAATAATGGATCTAACCGCCCCCAGATTAGCTGCCCATCCTTAAAAAGGCAGCCTCCTAGTAGGCATTCCCCTCACTCTAGGCTAGATGGCAGGTCTTATGCATCAGTAGCAGCGAAACATTTCGCTCCCCAAAGCCCCTCCGCCACCCCCCCACCCCCCTCTTGCTCAAACGCCCATTACTTTATCGCAGGACCCTGATATGGTGAATTTACTTTCCACCGGACGTATGCTTATAGGAGAATCCAAAAACATTGAGAAGCTGAGACGACTCCAAAGTGTAAGTCTATGCTGTAGGTCAAAATACTTGGGAGGATTAAGGACGGGTTTGATTTTCGAATCCGTGGCTGATGCTTCTAACTTTCTAAGTAACAAGAAGTTATGGAGTAAATGGTTTAGTTCACTGGTAAATAGTAACATGTTCTACAGGCAACTCAATAGGTTAGCTTGGATCCATATTGTTGGTCTCCCGATCGCATTATGGAATTTGCATAACATTGAGAAAGTGTTGGAACGTTTTGGCAGGATTATCATTAGCCCTGAAATTGGCAACGATACAAGGGACTGGTCTTCCTGCAAGGTGTGTATTCTTACAGATAACCTTAAGTTGATAAATGAAGAAGTGGTATTGGTTGATAATGGCAAAATTGTAGGATCGGGGTGATTGAGTCTTTTGATAATTGGTCCCCTTTTGAAGGTGAGGATATGGGGATGATGGTTGATGAATCGGAGAATGTTGTTCGGCCTGAAGGCATGGAGGAAGGCGAGATTCCTCAGAATCTTGATGAGGATATGGACATGGTCCCGGAATCAAGCTTGGAGTGTACTCCGGTAGCGACAGCCGCTGATGACAACGTCATCCCTCCGACGTTTGACATCAATGTTGGCCCTATTTTCAAAACGAGGGAAGTGAACGAGTTGCATGGATTATCGCAAGATGTGCATGGTAAATCCCAACAGACACCACGAGTTGATATTTCCCATACTAACTTTAATGCTTTTGGTGAGAATCATAAATTCTGTGATGTGGGTAATTCTTTGGACCCGTTGAATAAAAATTATAATCCAGTAAGGGATCATTTTGGGCCTCTAAATAAACTAGTCCAAGAAAGGTGCTTTGGCCCATTTTCTTTTTCTGCAGGTGTGAGTAGTTCTATTTCCAAATTATCTCAGGGGAATTATCACAGCACTCATGGTAAAAGAAGAAGAACTAAGCAAGTCAGAAATGATTCCCCTCACTCTCATTCGATTTCCCAAACTCTTCAGGAACCACAGGTCACAGCCCCTCCTCCTTTTGTTATCAACCCCCTCCCCCCTCTTCCTCCTTCCCCACCCCCCAGTTGCCCGTCGGAACTCGACCTCACTGCTGAAATCGGGCAGATGATTGGATTTGTTGTAGATAAGGACAATGTAATCCTTAAAGAAGTGGTAGGAGAAACTGGAGAGGTAATCCGTGATTAATGAATATTCTTTCCTTTAATATTAGAGGGATTGGAGAGACCCCTAAGCGTGATGGCATTCGTAAGCTTAGGAAAAAACATAAATGTGTTATGGTTTGCATTCAGGAAACGCATATTTCTAATATTATGGATTCGAGTCTGGTGACGGAGTGTTGGGGTAACGGAAATTATGATTTTGTTAATATGGAAGCTAATGGTAGATCAGGAGGTTTAATTTCTATTTGGGATTCTGACTTCTTTGAAATTACTGAAGTCATTAAATCGAGATCCTTCATTCTTACGGCTGGGAGATGTCAAGGGATTTCTGGTCATATTGCGATCCTTAACGTTTATGGTCCGCAACTGATGGTGGAAAAAACGCGTCTTTGGAATTCTATTCATAAGCTTATGGCTGATAGGAGTTCTTATTCGTGGATTACTATGGGCGATTTCAATGTGGTTAGGAGGAAAGAGGAGAGATTAAACTCGAGATTTTGTGCCTCTAGTGCAAGAGAATTCAACAAGTTCATTGATAAATCGGGTCTTAATGATCTCAAAATGGGTGGATTTAAATTTACATATCTTCAACTAGCGGGTGGAAAACTGAGCAAACTTGACCGATTTCTGGTTTGCTCTAAATTTTTGGAAACCTTTCCTCACGCCTCTTCTCTTGCTTTGGTGAGGGACGTTTCAGATCATAACCCCATCCTTCTTGTCCCCTGTAGTTTTGACTCTGGTCCTATTCCGTTTCGTCTTTTCAATTCGTGGTTTGGGAAGGAAAATTTTGACATTATTATTCGCAAAGCTTGCTCGGATTTTAATGGTTACGGGGCCCCTGACTCGTTCTTACTTTGCAAGCTGAAGTTTATTAAAAATGCAATTAAAAAATGGAGGGCCGTGGAATAAGCAAAAGAGAAGACGGAGATTGTAAACCTCAGAAATCGTTTAGAATTCTTATACCAAAAAAGTGAGTTGCTGGGGTTCTCTTCCGATGAGTTAAAGGAAAGGCAATTCCTTTTGGCGAAAATTCTGGACTCGGAGAAAATGGAAAAGATGGATCAGCTTCAAAAATCTAGAATCAAATGGGTTATTGATGGGGATGAAAATTCTAGCTTCTTTCACGGTTCTGTTCGTAATAGGAATAGAAAGAACTGGATTCATGGTCTATTAGTGGAGGGTACCTGGATCAATAACCCGAAGCATTTGAAGACGGAGACAGAGAGATATTTTACCGATAAATTTCATGAAAGATGGAAAGTTAGACCTGCTTTTGTAAACCAGAATTTTAAAAAAATTTCGATGGGTAGCAGGGTTTCTTTAGAGAGACCTTTTTTGCTTGAAGAGATCAAAGGGGCTATTTGGGCTTGTGGGTCTGATAAAGCTCCTGGGCCTGATGGATTTTGTTTTAAATTTTTTAAAACGTACTGGGATATCCTTAAAGATGATATTGTTGCTTTTGTAAGATATTTTGAAGCCCATGGCTGTTTTTCTAATGGCTGTAACTCTTCTTTTATCTCCTTGGCAGCTAAAACCAAAGATCCCATCACTTTGGGTGATTTTAGACCCATTAGCTTGATAGGGGCTCTTTGCAAAATCATCTCTAAGTTGCTAGCTATAAGAATTAAAACCGTAATGGAGGAATGTATTGATGGTGTTCAGACAGCGTTTATGGAGAATAGAAGCATTCTTGAAGGCCCCCTAATTGTTAATGAGTTGTGCTCATGGGCGAAATCAAAAAACAAAAAAATGCTTCTTTTTAAAGCGGATTTTAATAAAGCGTTTGATTCGGTGAATTGGGGATTTTTAGACTCTATGATGGATCAAATGAACTTCGGTCCCAAATGGAGATCTTGGATTCGTGGTTGCTTGGTTTCGGCTAAAGCTTCGGTTATTGTAAATGGTAGCCCTACTAAGGAATTCTCTATGAAAAAAGGTGTTAGACAATGAGATCCTTTATCTCCATTTCTTTTCATTATGGTGATGGAAGGTCTTAACATTGCTATGAGGGAAGCGGTGAATAAAGGTATTTTTCATGGTATTTCTATTCCTAATTCTAGCATTACTATCTCGCATTTATTTTATGCCGACAACGCCTTATTTATCGGTGAATGGTCTCAAAGGAACATTTCTAACATTGCTAGAATCCTTAGATGCTTTTATGCTTCATCCGGGCTTAAAGTAAATTTTAATAAATCTAAGGTTTATGGTATAAAGGCGGATTATTTGGAGGTAAAAAATTGGGCTTCTCCCCTTGGATGTGAACCGGCTTTATTTCCATTTATTTACCTTGGAGTTCCGGTGAGGGCAAATATGAACCGGAAATCATCTTGGAAACCAATCGTGGATAAATTTAATTCTAGACTTTCGTCTTGGAAAGCTAATACTCTTAGCTTTGGTGGCCGCCTTACTCTTGCCAAATCGGTGCTACGTAGTCTCCCAACTTTTTTCCTTTCCATCTTTGTGGCCCCTCTCGGTGTCGTGGAAGAGTTAGAAAAAATTCGAAGAAATTTTCTTTGGGGCGGATCAGGTTCTAAAAAAAGTATAAGTTGGGTTTCTTGGGATCGGGTCACTTGTCCGAAAGAAGCGGGTGGGTTGGGTCTCGGTTCAATTAGAGCTTTAAATCTCGCTCTTATTGCTAAATGGTGGTATCGATTTCGTTGTGAGTCAAACGCATTCTGGGTCCGCACGATTAAAGGCCTCCATGACTCTGCCCGAGCTAGGAATGCTGGTATGATTCCCGCTGCTGCTGCTGCTGGTATGTTCCCCGCTGCTGTTGCTGGTGTTTGGAGATCCATATGCCGTGCTGAAAGGGCCTTAAAAAAATGGGAATCTGCAGTAAAGACATTGTGAGACGGAATAGAGAGGGGAATAGTTGGATTTCGAATTTTGGGGCTAATGGAATTTTTTGTACAGGTTCCCTCCGGCTCAGATTAGATCGTGCTAATCACTGGATTTGTGATGGACACTTCAGGTGGATCAAATCTGTCCCTATCAAAGTCATATGCTTCGTTTGGAGAGCAAGGTTAAATAGGATCCCTACTACAAAGGCGTTGGACTGCAGAGGAGTGAAGATTGACTCCATGTCATGTAGCGGTTGTATAAACAGTGAGGAATCGGGGGATCACCTGCTTATCACGTGCCCATTTGCTACCTATATTTGGAACATGGTCTGCAGGTGGCTGAATCTCGAGGTGGCAGTGTTCAAATCGGTGACTGATATTACTAACTTGGCTGCTATTTGGGGAAGAAGATCGAAGACTAAATCTGTTATTATGTCGTCAATTTTTTATGGTGCGTTGTGGTATATATGGAAGGCGAGAAATGATAGGATTTTCAATGGGTTTATGTCGCCTCCTCATAAGGTGTTCCATAACATTGTCTCTCTAGTTTTTTGTTGGATTAAACATAGGGGTGGTGTTACTAACCTTGTTTGGTCTAGTTGGTTGTCCTCTTCTTTCAATTGTCTGTAATGTTTTGGTTGAATTTTTCCCGTTTCCTAGCTCCTTGCTAGTCGGGTTTATTTTAATATATTTGCCGGTTCCAAAAAAAAAAAACTACTTTTGCTATTATTTTATTTTTTTTCCTAAAATTATGATAATCATATTAAGATACTTTCTAAAAGAAAAAAAAAAAAAAAAGGGCTTAACCAAATGATTTTGAAATTAATTTCAGTTTAGCTAAAAAAATTTTTTAACTTTTTTGTTCACGAGAGATAAAATATAACCTAAATCGACTATTTTCTATTAATATGTCAAAGATTATACATTTATAATATCATTATGATAGAACATGTGATAATTACTATGTATGAGATTTATAAACTAAGATAACTTCTAGATAAGAATAGACATCGTCGATAGGCAATATTTGGATTATGAAATTTTGAGAATGAACATCATTTTTCCAAATTAACATAAAGTAGAAAGTTTATGTATCGGAAATCTTATTATCCCATCATAAGTATTATTAATTAACGTCTTCTTATAATCAATCGAGATCGAGGTCTATATGTCATTAATATTTGAGTAATGATATATCCTCCTAATCCATCCTTCTACAAATCCTCTGAAATCCACATGTCATGTTCATATGGTTTTAGAAGGATTCGTAGAAGGATTAATCATTTTCCTTAATATTTTTGTCAGAAACTTGAAATGAAAAAAGTTTTAGGTCCTTTTCAGACTAATGTATGTTATAATAATTTTTTGTCTGATTAAATTAAATTATTAAATAAAACTTGAAAAATAAAGACAGATAACTTATTTAATACATACATTTTCTGCTTTTTTATTGTATTTAAGTTTTTCCGTATACAAACGGTAAAGATTATAATATACGGATTAAGTATAAATTACAACTAGATTAATAGCATACAAGTACAAATTCTATATCTATTGTTTTGGTAAGTTAACCGTTACGCGGTTAATTTTTGTTTTGGATCGTCGGATCTACTAGTTTTTGATCTCAACCGTCTGAATTGCTTATTTTATATAGTCATTGGATCATGACGGTTATGCTTTATAACGGTTGATTAGAAATAGAAACGGTTTAAATTTTAATTGACGGTTTTATTTTTCTTAAAAATGAAAGTGGTTTAAATTAATCTTTTTTATCAAAAGTAAAAACAATTTAAATTATTGGTGGTGACCGCCTTTCAACCTTCATAACTACTTTTCAAACAAAATATATTGATAAATATTTGTGAAACTTTTGTTCTAAATGAAGTGTGAACTTTTTGTAATTCAATTTTCCCTCACCCTGTAACAACATTTTAAATTAGTATATTATATTAAAAATTGAAAATTAGAAGAAAAAAGAGATGGGCACCAACTTTTATACGTCAATAATGGAGGAGGTATGTTAGTGGATTTAGACTTGTATCCTATGTTTTTTATTTTCAATATGAATTTAAGAATTTTGAAATGAGATATATAATTTCAAAAATTTGATATACTTCTAATAAATAAACGTTGTAAATTTAAATAAAAAAGCTAAGACTAGAGGAGTTAGTGGTCATTAATTCTTCTTAATTTATATTATAATATTGTTAAATATGAATATTAATGAAATACGTAAATAATATACGACTTATTAGTTTAACTCATGTATTATAAAACTTGACATGTATCATATCTTTATGTTATTAAAGATGCTTATAATTAACATAATAAACTACATCATTAAACTCTAAAACTAATTTATTAAATTAACTAAATATTCACACTTTTTTAATATTAGTTTAATAGTTTGTTGTTAGAATATACCTCTTATTAGTTTAACTCGTGTATTATACAACTTCACATGTATCGTTTCCTTATGTTATAAATACATACTAAGAAACCAATATAAGAATATTAGACTGTGAAAGTTGTTGGATATTGTAAAGTTTGAAATATAATTTCTTATATTTTTATTGTTGGTTGATGATGTCCATATGAACTTTATATATGATTGTTACGATCACACATGTTATCTATAAAACCTAATATATAAAATCAATAAAATAATCCGTACAATGCCCAGGTATTACACTAGTTTATATGATTACAAACTATCTATTGTGGTGAGCATGAAAATTATGTAACTTTTTTTAAAAGTAATCAACCAACTAATTTACTTCTTTTGTCAAGTTAAAATACATAGGCGAAAAAAAAAATTAGAACATGTAACTAAAGCGGTATACTTTAGGCTTAATTCAAATTTTTAGGTTAAAGCCAACCACACAACTTTATTAGTCTTATTATTAAAAGTAGTATAAGATAGTCCTTTTTTTTATAGAAAATAGTATGAGAAAAATAAACTATTATAATTATATAATGACATGTGTTGTTCGCATCATATCTGTTATGTGGATCACGAACGGTCTAATGCATAGCTACAGTCAAAATCGTGCACATATCATTTCCCCAAATAATAATTATGTAACCAAAATAACACAAATACACACGAATATTATTCAAATCCAATATGAAAAAGCCAACGATCTTGGCATTTTTAACAGAGAGTGTGATAATAGAAACGAAAACTAATTTAAACAAGAGAAAGTGTACTATTAGATTAAAGGCTTCAGTTTTTGCCCGCGATGTTGATAACAAAACGATATTTGACATCATTGTTCGCCAGTCTTGTTAAGGATTCGTTAATTTGGTCAGGTGTAACGGTCTCGATATCACATGTGATGTTGTGTTTCCCACAAAAATTCAACATTTCTTGTGTTTCTTTCATTCCCCCGGTCATGCTACCTTTCGCCACCCTTTTTCCTATTGAATTACATACAAATATACTTGAGTCGAAAACATTTAATTTATAAACATATAAATCAAAGGATCATAACAATATTCAAATTTGTGTGCATATGTACATATACTAACATGAGTATGTATTAGCGGATTAACCCAACCTGACTTGGATCTAGGGGCGAAATCAAGAAAATTTTAAGGTGGGGGCAAAGTAAGGAGTGTTTTTCTTATAAATAAATTTTCATTCTTTATATGGGGATAAAGTGATATCGAAGTGATTTTTATGAAGGCAAATCTTAAAAAATAACATGAATATACCAATTTTTCTACATTACGATAAAATTGAAGTGGGGTCAACTGTCTACTATGCTCTACCGTGACTCCGCCTTAGCTTGATCCATTGGAATTGGGAGACTTACCAAATATCAAAGGGAAAGAAGGCAACTCAATAGGTTTATCGGGTGCACCAACAATCACTAGTGTTCCATTCACTTTGAGTAGCTCCAGAGTTTCCCCAATCGAGTGTGGTGCAGCCACTGTGTCCAATATAAGGTCGAGTGTCCTTCTCTTTGACTAAAACAAAATAACATAGTTCAAATTCGATTATATATTCACTACCAATACTTAAAAAAGAATCTTTAAATTACGTGTTTAACCAAACTAACATGCATTTGTTTTGGGTCGGTGCTAATGATGAAATCGTCTGCACCCAAGCGTTCTCTAGCCTCTTTCTCTTTCGAAGGGGATGTGCTTATGACCGTTACATGATGGTCAAATGCCTTACCAAATTTTATACCAACATGTCCGAGCCCTCCTAGCCCAAGGATCCCAATTCGCTGCCCAGTCAACTTGTGCAACTTGTTGTCAATCATAGGCGAGTACATTGTGATCCCTGCACATAGCAACGGCGCAGTTGCGTCCATTGGCAAGCTTTCGGGTATATGTACCACGTACCTTTTGGTATACATAGTTTGCGTTAGTTTACTCATTACTAATTTTGTGTTAGTATTTTAAATGTCAATAAACAGGTCCAACAACTTCATTGACCAATATTAAATGTGTTTAAACCTAACAACCGTATAGTGTTGTATGTTATCATACCATCATCGGGCTTTATTCGAGTATCGTAATCGTATACTAAAAAGTTAAGTTTGTAATTTACCTATGATCGGCAATCAACATCTCGGAATAACCACCATAGGTTATACTACCGTCCCAAAAGATACCGTTGTAAGTAAACTCGATTTTGTCACAATAATTTTCCTCGTCATTCTTGCAAAAGTCGCACTCCAAACACGACGCAGCTAGACATCCTACCCCAACTCGGTCGCCTATCTTGAAACCTTTCACATTGCTTCCAACCTCGGTTATCAATCCGGTTATTTCATGCCTATCACATATAAAAGACGTTTGTTTTAAGTAGATCATCACAACAAATTTGTTATTTGTATGCGTTTTATTTTATACATCTTAATCTTAATATATATTAAAAGAGAGGCCTAAAATGTCATTTGACAAAGTATTAACCATTAGATGGAAATCAACTTTAATTTGAACCATTAGATCATTTTGATGATGTTATCAATAATAATTTAATTTTAACCCCTTTATTTTAAATAATTTAATCCTTATTTTTAATAGTATTAATTAAATAAAACTAATTAACCTTTCTACTTTAAATAATCTAACACTTATATTTTAAATTAATTCTAAAAAAATACAAAACATATTGTTTCTTCAAACACATACACATTTTTAGTATAAAAAGAAACTAAAATTATTTTATTGTTTTACGGGTGTTTTGCATATAAACGGAAAACATATATTATATAAAAAAAATTATTTTATTGTTTTACGGGTGTTTTGCATATAAACGGAAAACATATATTATATATAAAAAATATTATGTTCTTTTTGTCCTATTTACCCAATATTAATAATTTTTCTATATATTATAAAAAGAAAAAAAATTTATTTTATTGTTTTACGAGTGTTTTCATAAAAACGGAAAACATATTATATAAAAAAATCTTATGTTTTTTTTCGTCCTATTTACGCAATATTTTTAGTTTTTTATATATTATAATTATTTTATTTTTAATAAAGTTTTTTCCGAATTACACTGTAAATGTTTTATTTAACTTCGAATTTGCTAACATAATCATTTTGTCTACATGACCAATAGTATTCTATTAATACTTTTATATAAGTTATATGTTATTTGTTAACATTATATATTTTTTGATATAATTCTTCGCATATTAGGCGGGTCAATAAGTTAGTTCTTTAAAAAGGTGTAGAATTTTGCCAATTTATACGTACTTAAAAATTTGGGTAAATTGTCTAGATCAATAATTGTGAACATATCTAAAAACTTTAGTCTGAAATTTGTAAACACTAAAAATAGTGCGGAAAATATTATATTTCTATGTACTATTAAGTGTATAGATCAAATCTTCGCACGAGGAAAGTGTAAACAAATCATGTATATAAAATTGATCTCTATTTTTAAAATCACGTACACACTTAAATTTTTCTCGCATTTTTAATGTTGGTATTTTTTTATTTTTATTTTGCGATTATCAATATGAAGTTTTTAAATAAGTTTGCAACCAATTTGTATATAATTATAAGTGCGGACAAATTAACAAAATACTCTACATTTTAAAATGCATACAAATGACAATTTGTTGTAGTAAATGAGTTACACTGTAATAATTATTTAGAAAATGTAGAGTATTTTGTAGAGTACACTGTAATATTATTATAGCTTATTTAAACAAGAAGCTTTGACATACATAAAAATATGAAA
Organism: Senecio squalidus; assembly: GCA_910822075.1. NCBI lineage: Eukaryota > Viridiplantae > Streptophyta > Magnoliopsida > Asterales > Asteraceae > Senecio > Senecio squalidus. The sequence goes on from CAJVGC010000582.1 coordinate 8,767,003, forward strand.
GACAATCATATTATGGTTGCTAGAAGTGTGTCCGTGCTATGCGGGAGTGAACATATATAAGGTTTTGGTTAAAAATGATAATAATTAAATACTAGAAAAAGATAGAAAATGGAAAATGAGAATTATTATTCACAATTTATCCCCAATAAATAAAGATATAATGACATAAATATTCATCGAATTGTCCTATATAAAAAGCGAATACCAAATCATTTTACTTTTTTTCTCGAAAATATAAATGTATATTCTAATTTCGATCAAGCTATTTATAAAAATAATTATATGAAATGTCATCTTTTAACAAGTTAATGTACATTCAATTTAAAGAATTTTAGTAGATTTATATATTAATGTGTTTATATAAATTACAAAATTTCTAATGGTAATTAGTTTGTATATCGAAATGTTTATTTGAATGTCAAAAATATTATATATAAATATGTGAATGTGCTTTTTTTTATTTATTAATATTAACTACTAAAGTATTTACAATTAATTTTTGTATTAAATTGTATTAAAACTAATGCATTGAATTGTATTTAAGTATCTATTAATGAGTTATAAAAATCATATTTTTTATTTTTTTAATTATATTAATTCTAAATATTTAATGATTTAGATTGATCCATGAATGACCAAGATGTATTTTTCTTAAAATGAAAATGGTCAAATGATTTATATAGTAATAAATTATATGAATGCATAAGCGTGAAAGAAAAAGATTTACCCGGGAACGACGGGATACCTAGTGATACCCCAATCATTTTTAACATGGTGAATATCAGTATGACAAATTCCACAAAACAGGATCTTGATTGAAACGTCGTTTACTCCATTCACTCTGCGATACGTAACAAAAATCAAATCTATTTTCAAAACACATGATATATTATGGCAAAAACTTGACATTACCTTCTTTTAAAGCTATAAGGAGTGATTACACCCCCGGAATCATGAGCTGCCCAACCGGAGACACTGAGTTTGTGATTCGGAGTCGTTTGAGTCATTTTTAAACGTGAAACTGACCACTAGATTTTGAGTATGCAAAGATATACGTTAGTATATGGCTTATTTATAGCACACCCAACAAGCCAACGTACATCATATTCATTGTGATTTCAAGTAAATTACCTACCTCTCTTAAATGTTCAAACTTTTCAAACAAAAATATATATTAAGTTTATTTTTCCAGATAAATATATGAAAATTTTTATGATTTATTTAACTTTCAAATACTTTTAGTTATATATATATATATATATATATATATATATCCGATCAATTAAACTTTTCAAAATAAATGTTGTAAATGAATAAATGAATGTCACGGAAATATGGATACACGAGCCGTTTAAAGATACATACATACACCTCATTCAAAAACCGACTCAATTTTGTGAATTTGTATAAAATTTCATACGAACTTGATTCAAAAATCCGAATTCGATTCAAATTTGAGTTTCATCTAAAAAAAATCATACTAATACACTGGTTAATTTAATATAAAGTTTAATATAAAATATTTATATATATTTAAAGAAATTCAGGTTCAGGTGATTGCAAAATCATAACATCCAAAAACCGATCGAGTCAAAACCAATTCGAAAACCTAGAAAACCGGTTCAAATTGAGTTATTCAAATTTCGGATTTTCGTGTTGTATCTAATTATTAAACACCCCAAATCCCTGATACCCTTTAGGTAGTAAAAATAAATGATTAACAAAGGTCTAAAGATAACAAGATAAATAACATGTTAAGATAGATTTTAAGTATACACACTCAAGTTCCCTAGTCACATAATATTCGTTGGGTAGATAAATCATAAGTAAATACATTGAAATCATAAGTAAATACATAAAACAGTATTAAAGTACAATCTCATTGATCAAATTATGTTTTATTTGAATATACTAAAGGGGATTTTCAACTTCTTTGACATTTCAACTTTTGAACAAAGATGGTCAAATATTATTTTTGTAAATTATAGACTACATACCATGTAATTTAATGTCAACATAAAAAAATAACTAGCTTTATGAAATATAGTTCTTGCTAGAAATTAACTATATAGAAATGTATATTATAAGTCTCCTTTCATTTTCATGCTCACACATTTAAAGTAACACATTGGAGTCAAGGCATTCATTTTCAAATTTATTTTGCAATACTTTAATCATAATATTTTGTAACTATTATTTATGAAAAATCAACAATAAAAAATATAAAGATTTATGTACTTACTTATGAAAGTGTATATTTTCCATAGTTGATTTTAGAATTAGGATATTTCTGAGTTAAAAATAATCTCAAATATGAAGTTATTTATATGAAACTTACCTATCATTTTTATATAAGAAATAAAATAATAATTGATAAAGAAAAGGACAAATCATTCTTATCATAAAATACACATGAACCAATTAAAAATGAATATTAAAGAGTTGGGGCTGGAAGACAATACCTACCCTCTTTCTTAAAAATTCAACAGATTATCAATGCGGTTTTTATATTTTATTTGAAAATTTCGTTTTAATATTTAATTGTATACTTAAATTACGACATATTATCAATATACTCGATGCTCATAATAAGTTTGTTAGTGAACAGTGTTTACATATTTTATATTATTAATTTAATATCCAAATAAAAATATAATTGTTATGATGGTAAAATATTGTCTATATAACTAAGGGGTGTCAAGATCAAATTTTGCTAATTCCTTTTTCTTTGACACTTTTTTTTTGCTCTTTATGTTTATTTATATCTATATTAATAAAATTATTATCTACTATTGTATGTCATTAATTACTATTATTTTTATAATCTTTATTTAAAGCTTTGTAATTATTATTATTTTTTATTATTGTAAAAAATAACAATTATAAGTGTAATATTTTCATTTAAAAAAAAAAGAAGGTGATCTAGAAAAGAAAACTAAAAGATACGATCTTATTATAAACTTTAAAGCGACAGTAAAAGTTATATAATTTTAAACCCGCCACAACGCGCGGACAAATAAAGACATTGCATAAAATAATAATTTGATTAGTACTACTAGTGAATTCGGGTATTGATAAAATACTGCCACTTAAAAAAAAAATTACCAGATGCCACACATCTTTTAGATATCTTTATTAAAAAAAATAACTATAGGCCCAAGCTTTTAGACCCATGTACACATAATGGCCAAATTAACACCTAAGAGCCTAAATAATAAATTTATTGGGCCAAAACAAAAGGCCCTTATTTCTTTTTACTTGCACTTCACCATTTGATAACCTCTGCATTCAATGATAAATAATCGGACCTATGTGTTAATGTTTTAGTATAAGAAGAAAAAAAAATGGGTAACCGGTGGTAATTCAACAGAAAGCTCGATCAATTTTGAGTCGAATTCGAGCAACACTACTATTCTAGCTTAGCAAATATAACTTAACTTAACATATATTATTATCAAAATATTTGTTAATTTATAAAACATGTTTATAACTTAGTAAATGTATAATTAAAACAAGTTTATAACCCGCGTAATATGCGAAGAGTCCATGTAATTTTGACAATACAACACACCCAAGTGTTCCAAACACATAATGCCAGGATACATATTCCTTAAAGTTAATCGATTTGCTTCTAAATGACATTTAATGTAACGTGGTAAACAATCAGAACCTGCATCTTCTTTGTTATCCTTGTCTTGACAAATGCACTTCGAGCAGCCATACGAATACGATAACCTAAAAATAAGAGCAAGCATTGATAATAAGAAATCCTTTTGAATTTGAATGCCGAATGAATTGCGTGAAGGAAGGAAACGTAAGAGAAAAGAATGTGTGAGCCACATCTAAGCATTTTAATCCAAGAGATTGAAAATTAAAGTTAGAATCCATCTAAGAGTTTACGTTATGTCATGGTGACTTTATTGTTTGTGTTACAGTAATAATAAAGATAAAGATGACAAATCATCTACATAACGAGGAAGATAACCATGACTACCGCTCTACATTGAGAAGATCGGTTGTTCTATATAATCTCTTGAGTTAATTACATAAATCGTCCCTAAATTTTATCTCAAATTACGGATTTCGTTCCTAATTTAAAAAGTTGCATAAATCATCCACTTTTAGAAACTAGTTATTTTTTTCGTCCCTAAGATTTGCTCCAAGTACGGATTTGGTCCCTAAGGTTTGTCCTCAATTACGGATTTAGTCCCTAAGGTTTGCCCCAATTACGGGTGCAAATTAGAAATTAGGGACGAAAAGGGTAATTAATTTCTATACTTGGACGATTTATGCAACTTTTTAAACTTAAAAACGAAATCCATAATTTTGGATAAATCATATGAATGATTTATGTAATTAACTCTAATTTCTTTTTACATGTCCTATACATATATCCCTTACCACACTAACTACAGCCGAGTTTTCTATAGAATGAGGTAATGGTAAGCACGAGCATATTTTATCGTCATATGTCGCTTTAAGCTCTTACGTTCTTACAAGTATCATCATTAGTTGCCATTCAAAGTTTCGATAATTGTCACCAATAGAAAATGCCAAGAAACTTAACATAAGGAAATAAAAAAAATAAAAATGTGGTATGCATGTCCTTCGTATGTCCTTTCAGAAAATTAAACTATTTTTCTACAAAAATATATTTTTAATTGGGTGTGTGGCCGTGTGGGATTGCAAATGCAATTTGAAATAGATTTCCTTATCATTGGGCCATATTATTGATATAATATAGTTAGCTCTTCATTTAAGTGGTTCATCAAAGTTGGAATCGAATTTGAGCTAGAATAACTCTAAAAACTCATCCTGTATCGCAACCATGATTACGGAGTTGGAGATAGTTTATATGCTCGTGTTTCATTCTTTTATGTGGCTCTAGCTATTATATTCGATAAAAGAGACTCGTTTACAACTCGAATTGGATAGTTGTTTTTTTCATACACAAGTATTATTAAGGGAAAGTCTTGTCCAAGAATCCTCGATAAATGAAATCATTAACCCTAGTTTGACAAAACCATGCTTGTTAGTGCTAATCTATGATTTAAATCATGCTATACTCTTTTTACTTGCAGAAATACTTTTTCGATAATGACTCTTTGAACCGGTAAATGTCCCCAACAGGATTCGAACTTGGTACCTTCCACCTTTGGTGTAAGTTTTATCCAATTTTAAATTGTCACTTTAGCAACTCCTGGATGACACTTGTAGAAATACTTTATTCCATAGCCATGAGTAACCATTATTCATGGTATAAACTATGTAGCATTTATAGCTAAATATCAATTTTCAATTCGTAACAATCAAATCAAAACCGTTCTTTTTTTCTTTTTTTAACTTTAGATAAACGACGTTTTGAAGAAAACGAAGACTAAACTTACTAACCTAAATTTGAGTTTTAGTCGCATAACATTATGTTTTTTTTTGCTAAACCGGTATTGTAACACTTCTATGCAGTTTGGTTATCTATTTTAATGTTTGCGATAATCGTAATTGTCTAGTTTCATACAGTTGCAACTTGCATAGGCCGAATTTCTTGACCTTTTATATATGTTCCAATCAAGTGTGCTATTGACATATGATCATTCTAGAAAATATATCAACATCGGACTTGTTAGTTGTTCAATTTGTATCTATAACAGATTTCTGGTATAATTTAGTTCAAAATATGCTTTCTATATTTTATAGGTTTTGATATGTGTCGCTTTTGCGATAATAAATAAGATTATCTACTATGAAATAAGCCATTTAATATTCCAATATTGGGAAAAAAAAAAGTTATAAATTATATTGTTCGCATCCTCTATAAATATGAAAATATTACATTATTTAAAATAAAAATAATAATAAAAAGTACACTAAGAGCATTTGGAGTAGAGTTGTTGTGGGCTCTCGTTCTCTACCACAACGAGAGTTACTGCTCGTTACCACTCCCCTTGATCTCGTTGTGAGGGCTTTCGTCACCCAGCTAACTAACCGTTGTCTGTTTTTTTTCTTTTTCTTTTCTTTCTCTTTTACTTTAAATATACAATATATTAAAACAAAAATTGGTTTAACAAATATGTTTTGAATCCAATTTTTACAGACTATCTATCTTTTTAGAATTCAATGTGTAAAACCATTTGTAGAAATTTTCAAAGAAGAAGATAACCACCTAACCTCTTTCTTTTCATTATATTTAGTTTTTTGTTATTTTATTATTTACAATTTTTACCCTAAAGATTATATATTTACATTTTAAGTTTTTTCTATAATGGTTTTATTTTGTCAATTCATTGTTTTAAGTTTTATTATAATGTAATGTTTTCTTAATTTTTTTTAAAAAATTGAAATAGTTTTTAATTTAATAAAATGTATTAGTTTTTATTTTAATAAATTGTTTTTTAATTAATTTAAAGTTAAAAAAGAAAAAAGAAAAAAAAAATAGGAAATCTCGTATCTCCCACAACTTAAGTTATTACTCCATCAAAAAATCCACAACTTTAATTATGGATGTCACGTCAACAAAAATTCTCACAACCATCCGCAACACGAGTTATCCGTGCTCTAAAAGTTGTATCCAACCATATATATAGAATAAAATAAATTACAATACCTCCACTGAGGTTGCTTTTTTAAGCTACCAACAAAGGTTGCTTCTTAGACCACCCCCAGCCGTGCCGTTTTCCGGCGTTTTGGCCGCGTTTAACGGCGTCCACGGCTGGGTGGACGGCGTTCCGACGGCGTTCTCTCCGTGATGTTGCTCGAGCGACGCGGGTGTTTGTGTTTTTTTTTTTTTTTTTTTTCTTTTCTTTTCTTCCTGTACATATATATATATATATATATATATATATATATATATATATATATATATATATATATATATATATATATATATATATATATACATGAATCAATAGATAAGAAAAACAGGGTTGCAAGAGGTTTGGGAAAAAAAATGGAGGAAATGGGGGAGGTTGAAGAAAAAGAGGAGTGGAGATGTGTTTAGGTTTTATGGTTTCTATATACATTTTTTTTTTTTTTAGTCCCAATCCATTTTAAATTATATCATCATTTTAGCATTTTAACCAAAGGCCCATCATCATTTTAATATTTTAACCAAAGGCCCAAAAACGATTGTTTTTTTTATCGTTTGAGTATTTATGTATCGTTTTTTAAGTATTGTTTTTTTATCGTTTAAGTATTTATGTATCGTTTTTTAATATTAATCTAAGTTTATTTTTATTATTAATGTATTTTTAATATTTTGAATGTATTAAAAATAATATGTGAAAAGGAAAGAAAATGAAAAATAATAAAGCTGTTGGGTCCCAGATTTTGGTGTTATGAATGAGGGGTTTTGTGGTGTTATGTTATGTTGGTGTTATGGTAACGTGGCACCCATAACACCGTTTTTTGGTGTTACGAATGGGAGTGGTCTTATAAACAGACATGTCGCTTTTGTCATGTTGTCTTCATTTTTAATCCTAGATTCCTAATTTCTACGTTTAGCCACGATAGTAGTTTCTTTTAAATCCAAAATTTGTTTAATATAGCCGGAAAGATGTTATTGACATTAATATTTTGTTGGTGCTTTTTTAATAAAATAAAAATAAAAACATAATAAATAAATTAGAACAGGACATTTGGAGTTTCGAAAGAAAAAAAAAAAAACGAATTACTAATTTTGTGTTTGAACGTCAACGCCTCAGTTCTATGCATCACCATCGTACAGTATGGGTATACTTCTAGTATCTACATTTTAGAAACATGTTTTTGTTTTTGTTTTAAACCAAAACGTATTAATTGCATATTAATTAAGTAAAAAAGTTTACGTTTAATAAGGAATCGATAAACAAGTATTCATTTGACATAACTAACCAATCGATTTTCAGTCGAAATTCGTTTAACTATACTATTGTAAGCCTAAATTCACATCCTTTGTTGTCACTTGACGCTTACAAATTTAGTCAGTAAAGTGTTCATCATAATTAAAATCTTGAAGCTCTTGAGTGCTTACATGTATCAACATCATTTGTCATTTAAAGTCTCGATAATAGGGATCTATTGAAATTGCCAAGAAACTTAACACAATGACATAAAGTAACGAGAAAATCACAAAAATAATCACTTAACAATTCAAAAGTACCAAAATAATCATCTGATTCGCGCCATTTTCCTCGCGTCATTTTTTTCGTCGCGAGATTGAAAATAATATAAATGAGTGGTCATAAATTGACCACGTCCTCGCGACTTTTTTGGTCCTCGCGACATTTTTCTCGCTCCAATTTATGACCACTCATTTATATTATTTTCAATCTCGCGACGAAAAAAATGGCGCGAATCAGATGATTATTTTGGTATTTTTGAATTCTCAAGTGATTATTTTTGTGATTTTCTCTAAAGTAACATGGACGTCCTTTCTTTTGTACTTATAGTTTTGTTTGAAATTATTTTCAAAATAGTAATTAGCATTGATTTTACAATCTAAAAGGTTCCCAAAAAAGTAGAAAATAGTTTAAATGAACTTATGTTGTTACTAATTCAAATGAGTAATTTTCGTGTGTAGGTCGAAATGATACATGTTCAATAGCCAAACACTTTGTTGCCTACTTTCGGTTATTTTCATAGAAAATGAAACGTTGGAGATCCTTTTAGACAAGACGAACACACTATTGAGACCCTATGATTTTCTTCGGACAAGAGTAGTAAGACATAAAAACGACGACTTTCAAATTTTCGACAATGAGACTATAGTCTGACTAGGGGGATGTTGAAGTAGAATTGGTTGGGAAAGAGTCTCATCCTTCATCTGTCTAAGCCTAGAAAATAACATACTTATAAAATATAAGTCAAAACCTAAAAAATAAGCTTAGACAAAGCGTTTGTTGGACTTATATAAAGGTTTATGGACTTATTGACTTTTAGTGTATGTTTCAGAATCTTAAATTTTATGGTTTATGTAATGACTTATAAGTTTATTAATATTTTTTAAGTCATAATAAAAAGTTTTAAACCTATATATTATTACGTAAACCACAAAATCCAAATTTATAAAATATAAACCGAAAACTAATAAACTAATAATTATTATAGGGTACGCTCCTATAAAGTCTAAGCCCTCAAAAGCGTAAAACAATAACATTTTTGAAATAACTTATGAAAATCCTTTTATATATAATAAAATAGAGCACTTAAATAACACATGACGAAGTAAAAGCGTTTGGATGAGTTAATTTTTTTGATTTCAACCGTTAGATCAAATTGACGATGTCATCAAATACTATTTTCATTTTATACCCTCTTATAATACATAATAGCATTCTCTCTTTAATTATCATCTCAACTAAAATAAAAACAAAATTTTATTTTACTTATAAAATCACTCAATTTGGAGTATAACTTACCTTATTGTTATAAACTCTCCTAATAAAAAATATTAAAACATTTGTATACACGTAAATGTGTATATATATGTTATTATAATTATAAACATGTGTATAAACGTATATATATATATATATATATATATATATATATATATATATATATATATATATATATATATATATATATATATATATTATACGTATAATATTGTCTTTTTATAATAACTTAAAATCCACATAAACATAATGATTACAATTCAATTTTTATATATGTTCGCGCTATCACGAGACAATAATCAAGTTTTATAACAAACAAACTTACATAGATTTTTTCATATTAACGTAAGCGCTTATTGATCTTAAGTTATAATAATAAACGTTCATATGCTTTACATAAGTCATAAAATCCGTATTTATAAAACATAAATTAAAAATCAATAAGTGAATAACTATTACTAGTATATAACTGTTGAAGTAAAAATCCTCGGGGACTTGTACCACGAACAATCTTCGAAAGATATCTTCTAATTAGAAACCTGTCACACGAAACAAACGCCTAAAGCTTATCGGGGGGTGTCCCCGATAAGGCTCGGGCGTGAGAGTAAGTATTCATGATGAGAATTTAGGGTTTAAAGGTTGTAAGTAGTTAATGTCTTTAAGAAGATGAAGGAATAATCAAGAACATTAAAGGAGAATGTTCTTGATTTAGTGTGTGTAAGGTTCAGATCCCTTTTCCTAGAATGGGTCTGAACCTATTTATACTACCTGGTGCTTCGGTCCATTATCCCTTGGATAATGGATTGTTCCTTCTTTCGGCGCATTATATTCTCTTCCTTGATGAATCCGGTCCATAGGCAGTGCCATCGGCACCTCCTTAATACCCAGCAGGCGATTGGTAAACCTCCAGTACCTTTTCTGCTGTACCACGTGGTACAGTCCTTTCAGCCGTCTGTCAGGTACTTTATGTCAGCTGAGCACGTGACACGTTTGGCGTTTCTTGTACTGGCGGTTTGATGTCGTCAGCTTAGTCAGCTGTAAATGGCTTCTCCCTTGAGCTTGCCGAAGCTAGCTTTACCGAAGCAGTAGGGTGAAAAGTCACTTTTGGAGTATATCTATATAGACTCCAACATGCCCCCCCCCCCCCCCCCCCCCCCAGTCTAGTATGACGGAGCCCTAGCACAGTTATACTAGACTCTTCTAATTTCTTCCGTAGCCGTGCTTTGCCTCATGGTAGTTCATCCGTTTTATTTGCGAAGGGTCAAATGTTGCCTTGTCATGCTCATTAATGCATCCGTTGCGTGTTGCTTTAAATAACCCAAAGGGCAAACGTGCTTGTGTCATTCATTATTGCAGGGTCATATCTCCCATAAACGCCGCCGTTTCACTCTCTTCCACGCGCCTGTCCCCGACATTCCTTTGACCCTCACCGGCCTGTCTGACAGTTTCAGACGCTCCCTTTATTTTCAGGATTTGTGCCTATCATGCGCCATATAACCGTTATAAATGCGCCTCCTTTTTCTATTTAAACCGAAATCTCCCTTCACTTGTTTTCTTTTTACCTTCTTCCTAAGAATTCTTCTTCTTTTTTTTTTTTTTTTTTTTTTTTTTTTTTTTTTTTTTTTTTTTTTTTTTTTTTTTTTTTTTTTT
>CAJVGC010000582.1:8778123-8848933 GCA_910822075.1 Senecio squalidus
ATCAATGAGGGTCACAAATAATATGGGTCCAACATTCTCCCCACTTTGACCGAGTAGATACAATATGGGTACATCATTGAGTATCATATCTATGAGTATTTAAGTCCGTACGAGATAATACTCATTTTGTTTAAAACCGAAATCATAGTTGATAAGTACAGTCGTAGAGAAGAACATCTACTCAGGACCCCCACTAGTCAAACTATGACTCAAATTCAAAACTGAATAAGCAATGATAGACCAACACAGTTATGCGCATAAGGTGTAATAATAGACAAACAAAATCTGAATAAGGAGGAAAATTTTCATTAATAAATAATAATGACCAAATAGTACAACAATGCTATTAAATTAAGTCTTTTGTAAGCCCCATATTCGACACGTGTCCTACGAATATATTAGGAGGAAGACCTTTGGTCATCGGATCCGCTAGCATGTCATGTGTACTTATGTACTCAACACAAAGAACATTTTCCTCAACCCGTTCGCGTACAAACAGATACTTTGTGTCGAGATACAGCCCAGCGCCAGTCGAACTGTTACTGTTCGAGAAAGTTACAGGCAGCTGAGGTTATCACAGTAAAGCTTCAATGGTCTAGAAATTGAGTTGACGAGTTTGAGTCCACTGATCAGGTTCCTTAACAACATCCCATGACAGGTTGCATTATAAACGGCAACATATTCAGCATCATAGTAGACGTTGTGGTCAGTTTCTGTTTATGACTCCGCCAAGAGATTGGTCCGCCAGCTAACATGAAAATATACCCCCAGAAGTAGATTTATGGTCTTCTTTGCATTTAGCAAAGTCAGAATCAGAATAACCTACTACTTCCAAGTTGTCACTTCTTCTATAAGTTAATTTGTAGTCTTTGGTCCCTTTCAGATATCGCAGAACCTTTTTAGCCGCTTTCCAGTGTGCTAATCCGGGGTTAGATAAGTAACGCCCCAGCATACCAGCGATGTAACGATATCCGGTCGAGTACAGACCTTAGCGTACATAATGCTCCCAACTACAGATGAGTAAGGTATCATCCTCATTTCAGCCTTCTCAGTTTCAGTGCTCGGAGTTTGATGAGGTCCAAATACGTCCCCTTTAACTACCGGAGCCACAGTGGGTGTGCAGTGCTGCATGTTATAGCGTTCTAGAATACGGTCAATATAAGCCCTTTGGGAAAGACCTAGAACACCATTACGTCTATCTCGATTATTTCGATACCCAAAACATAAGAGGCATCACCGAGATCTTTCATGTCGAAATTATGCGAAATTCGCTTCGACTCATGTAGCAAATCCAAGTTGTTACTTGCAAGCAGAATATCATCTACATACAAAACAAGGATAATAAAGTTACTCCCACTGATCTTGAGATAGGGTGCATTGATCCACTTGATTCTTTAGGAAGCCATCAGATTTCACGACTTCATCAAATTTAAGGTACCATTGGTCGTGATGCTTGTTTCAACCCATATATCGATTTATTCAACTTGCAGACCATGTGCTCTTTACCTTCATTGATGAATCCTTCAGGTTGCCGCATGTATACGTCTTCTTGCAAGTCACCATTTAGGAAAGCGGTCTTGACATCCATCTGATGTAACTCTAAATCATAATGAGCTACGAGTGCCATGACGATCCTTAGGGAATCTTTACGAGAGACAGGGGAAAAGGTCTCTTGATAATCAATTCCTTCCTTTTGAGTAAAGCCTTTTGCAACCAGTCTGGCCTTATAGCGTTCGACGTTTCCATTCGGGTCTAATTTGGTTTTGAAACACCCATTTACATCCAATTACTTTGGATCCTTTAGTGAGTGGAACCAATACCCAAACGCCATTACGCTCCATGGATTTGAGCTCTTCAATCATGGCTTCAATCCATTTAGCGGCCGGATCACTATTCATAGCTTCTCGGTAAGAGGTTGGATCAGTAAGTTTCCAATGTTTTCGACTTCAGCCAGATAAGTTTCGAAATCATCAAAATTAGTGTTTCTGCGAGCCCTTGATGATCTCCTGAGCTGAATTACGGGTTCTTCAGGAACAAGCGGTTCTTCGGCGTTTAGATTAGGAGGCATAGGAGGTTCAACCGTTCATTAGGAGATCCAGGTATATCGGGAGCAGCGTTGGGTACAAGAGGAATTATCGGAGGAATCGTAATAACCGACGAATGGTTTCCCCCCGCTTCTTGTACTTCTTGCAAATCTAAATCAGGATTTGTCGTGCTCCCACTGATCTCTGAATTTTCGAGGAAAGTGGCATGTTTGCGTATCTATGATGCGGGTAGAGTGAGAAGGACAGTAAAACCGATAACCTTTTGAGTTCTCGGGATAACCAATAAAGAAACATGTAAGGGTTTTAGAATCCAGTTTCTTTAGTTAGGGTTATAGACTTTTGCTTCGGCAGGACAGCCCCATACTTTCATATATTTTAGACTCGGTTTCCTACCTGTCCAGATCTCATAAGGAGTTTTAGGGACAGATTTTGATGGAACCCTATTGAGTATATGAACAGCTGTTTTTAAGGCCTCAGTCCAAAGAAATTTGGGTAGGTTAGTGTTGGCGAGCATACTTCTCACCATGTCCATTAAAGTTCGGTTTCTCCTTTCAGCAACACCATTCTGTTGAGGAGAACCTGGCATGGTGTATTGGTTAATTATGCCCTGTTCCTTGCAAAAATTATAGAAAGGACCAGGAGCTTGACCAATATCAGTATGTTTACCGTAATACTCACCTCCCCTATCTGATGCGGGATAACTTTTATCTTATGATCAAGTTGGTTTTCAACCAAAGTTTTATAATCGACAAAAGTTTGTAAGGATTCAGATTTTTCTTTAATCAGATAAAGGTGCATATAACGTGAATAATCGTCAATGAATGTAATAAATGATGTATGTCCTGTTATTGATGCGGGATAGGGGCCACTAATATCAGTATGAATTATTTCCAACAAGTTGGAACATCTGGTGGCTCCTTTCTTATTCCCTTTAGCCATTTTGCCTTTGAGGCATTGAATACATGTTTCAAAATCACTAAAATCAAGAGAGGGTAATATTCCTTCTTTACGAGTCGTGTCATGCGATCTCGTGAGATGTGGCCGAGACGTTTATGCCACAATGTGGAGGAATTCTCTGCTTGTTTAGGTGATTTTATCTTTGTTTTAGTTATGTCATCAATATTAAGAGACAACAAAGACTGTGAGAAGTTATGATCTAGTTCTAATTTATACAGGAATCCATCCAAAAAACCACAACCAAACAATTCATTATTAAGAGTAAAAGTGATCCTGCCACAACCATGAGTAATTACATAACCTTCAAGATCAAGTCTAGATATAGATACAAGGTTCCGAGTAATTCTCGGTACATATAAGGTATCTATTAATCTAATACACTTTCCGGTATTCATATGTAAATTTAAGGTCCCCATGGCTTCGACATCTAAGAGATCACCATTTCCAACTCTAAGCTTTCTTTGGTCCTTTTGTAGCTTCTGGATTGTAAGGAATCCCTGTAATGAATTTGTCACATGGACCATAGAACCAGAGTCACCCCACCATGTATTAAATGGAACATCAGTAGTAAAGGAATCAAATATTACGTAAAGAATGTTACCTTTCTTAGCTAGCCATTCCTTGAATTTAGAGCAATCTTTCTGTCTGTGCACTTTGGAGCGACAGAATGGGCAGTTATTATTGCTTGTCGAGGATTTAGGGCCAGAGGTAGAAGCACCATGATTTTGGACTTTGTTTTCAGTCTTGTTACTGTAATTACCTTTCCTCTTCTTGGGGTTTGAAGTGGTAGTAAGGTGAACAGCAGCTTCAGGTTGAGTGTGCTTAAGACGATCTTCCTCTTGAACGCACATAGCAATCAGTTCGCTTATCGACCATTTATCTTTCATAGCGTTATAATTCACTTTGAAAGTGTCGAACCGAGCAGGCAAGGAAGTCATTATGAAATGCACAAGAAAGCCATCTGAGACTTCCATTTCCAAATGCTTAAGCTTATGAGACATATCAACCATCTTCATTATGTGTTCACGGACACCATTAGAACCTTCATACTTAAGGGTTAGCATCTGTAGCATTAAACTACTCGCAGTTGCCTTAGACGATCCCTTAAAGTGATCCTCAACAGATTTGAGGTAAGTTTTCACTTTGTCGTTATCAGGGATAGCTCCTCGGATGCTGGAATGAATAGAGTTCTTGACCATCATTAGGGACAGCCGATTCGCCCTTTCCCACTTATCAAAGTCCGCTTTCTGAGTCGCAGTAGATTCAGCAGTAATAGCGGCGGGTTCATCATGGCGAATAGCATAGTCCAAGTCGAGCATTCCCAGAGTTAAGTTAAGTTGCTCCTTCCATGAAGTGAAATTAGCACCAGTAAGCGCCTCAATGCCGAAGTTTGGTACTGTAGTGGAGAATAAGGAGGATATAAGATTATGATACGAATTATAGAAGATTTTAGAGTGACAGAGTTAGCTATATAAGGCAGACTAAGTAATGTCCCTTAAAGTAATAGAACTAGAGTAATGTCTAAAATAAGTAGACCTAATAGTAATGTTCCTGAGACTAAGACCATATAAGTAATGAAGCTAGTGATAGGTAAGCCTATTAAAAAACACCAAAATAATAAGCTAAAGTAAGGCTCTACTTAGATGTTACATCACCTTTGGGCAGAAATAACTAATATCTAAGTAAAATTATGAGCATAAGGTTTATGCAACACTATGTTTGTCTTTTGACCTTTGGGCAACAAAATAGAACATCGTGTTTTAAGGCATAATAAGAATCCTTTCAAGCACACAAGTATATTAAATCACCTTTGGGCAGAATTAATATCCTACGTGTTTATTAGGCTAAAGGAAAAATGCAATCATAGGAATCACCTTTGACCTTTGGGCAACAAAAGATGAAAACATGAATATTAGTGCATAAGTATAATAAGGTCACATATAAATAAGGTGACTAAATAAGGTGACCACTACAAATAAGGCAGGGGTCAAGGGGGCTGCGCCCCCTTGCGGGGTTAAGGGGCAGCGCCATTAGGGTCTGTAGTCATCCGTACGGATGAGATTATATTCGTACGGATGAGTATTGATTCGTACGGATGTAAGTCCAGGTTCGTGCGGATGTAAGCCTAGGTTCGTACGGATGTAAGGTTTAAGTTCGTACGAATGTAAGCCTAGGTTCGCACGTATTAGCCCAGATTCGTACGGATCAACAGTTACGTTCGTGCGAATGAACAAATCAGATTCGTACTAATGAACAAGTCAGGTTCGTACGAATAGGGCTTCATCCGTACGAACGAACAAATCAGGTTCGTACGAATGAGCCAATCAGATTCGTACTAATGAACAATTTAGGTTCGTACGAATAGGGCTTCATCCGTACGAACGAGCAAATTAGGTTCGTACGAATGAGCCTTCATTCGCACGAACGAAGTTCGTCGAAATTAGGGTTGCAGCAGCCGCCACCAGCGCCAAAAAATCCCATTTTTCACCCAAAAAAACGCAAACCGCCGGCCAAATAAGTTGCAGAATCAATAATAGCAATAGCCAAGCGATAAATAAACATGAACCAATGGATAATCACGAGCCATTGGCTCTGATACCACATGTTGGATTAAATTATATTGGTTCATGTAGATTTAACATACCTCCTGATGATGATCCGGAGATGTTGTTGAATAAATTAGCCATCTATGATTCCCAAATTGAGATGATCGTGTTAGGATGGAGTAATTGAGAGAAAACACTATGTGTGTGTATTGGGATAAAAGAGATGAAGGTAAAATGAGCCAACCCTTCTAAAGGTTTATCACATCCCTTTATATAGACACTCAAATTAGGAGTGTGTATTATTTAGTCCCGTGGTGTTTAATAAGTGTTTATTATTAGCTCTCTTTAGTTCCGATCACCTAATGGGAAATCTATAGTGTCGGTAAGGTAAATACGTCCATCGAATATTTACTAGACACAGATTTCAGTTAGCGTCAGTCATCATATCAGTAAGGATAAATGATCAATGAGGGTCACAAATAATATGGGTCCAACATGCTTCACCAAGAAACGAAACTTTAACCTCTTAGAAGACATATATACAAGCTTTTAAAAAGGTAGAATTTCTAAAATCATCGTTCATCCCAAATCGTAAAGTTGATATTCTTGTTATCCGTTTACAATCTTTCCTTCTTTTTTTATGAATGACAAAGAAACTCGCTTACACGGTTTTAAAGAAACTCGAAAATATGATTTCATGAAAATTTCCCTTTCTTCGTTGAGTATATATTGAGTATTATTATGTACTAAAAGAATTGATCAAAGAAACATATTATGATAGATTACTTGGAAATTGACTCTACTGGCACCAAACTAAGCCTCCATTGATATACTCTTATCTTAGTTAGTTAGAGTGGTTGATGTTTTGCACCAATCTTAACTAACTCATTTTATTATGTTGTTTTCTGTATGCTAAGTTTATTCCCCCTAGCTAATCCACCAAAACTATCATTCTAAAAAAGGAAAAGAAAAGATACCCTCGGATAATCAATATTAGAGCTATAGTGTCGTGATTTGATATATTAGGTAATGATCGACTAAAGTTAGATCAGTGATCTAACTAATCTACACATATAGATTTATAACAACTCTAGCTTTTCTATCAAGCATATTTGTTACAATAAGGATGTCAGCTCACCTGATTTTGCTAAGACGTTCATCCATCAACTTCTAACTTTTTTGCAATATTTTTTCACTACATATACCGAAGTTTCTCGCAATCATTTGCATCAACATTCAAATTTCAAATACTACGACCCTAAATTAAAAGATCTTTGCTTCTAACGATGGCGGGAAAGAAAACCATTGTTTCCCTTGTTTTTGGTCTCATTATCTTGGCATTAGCCCATATTAACTGTATCAATGCGCTAAGTTCCAATTACTATGATAAAACGTGCCCGAATGTTGAATCAACGATTACAAGTGTTATCAAGAAAGCCATGTTGAATGATAAAACAGTTCCTGCTGCACTTCTTAGAATGCATTTCCATGATTGCTTTATCAGGGTGACTATTCATTTCCCACTTCATTTCATTATAAAAATGTGTTTTTCTTGTATGTGTAAATTAGTTTACATTGTGTTTGGTTATTGATTAATGAGTTCTCAATTTTGAAGGGATGTGATGGTTCGGTATTGTTAAATTCAACTGGGAAGAACAAAGCCGAGAAAGATGGACCTCCAAACATATCTTTGCATGCATTTTATGTCATCGATAACGCCAAGAAAGCCGTAGAGGCTTTATGTCCTAAAACTGTTTCTTGTGCTGATATATTAGCTTTAGCCGCAAGGGATGTAGTTACTTTGGTTAGTAATTTTCTTCATTAATACCTTAAACTTGCAAATATATTGTGTTTTAAGTTTAATATTAAGGTTTTCGTGTCATTATAATGTAGTCTGGAGGGCCGACATGGGATGTGCCAAAAGGAAGAAAAGATGGAAGAGTTTCAAAAGCAACCGAAACACGACAACTACCAGCACCAACTTTCAACATTTCTCAACTGCAACAAAGCTTCGCTCAAAGAGGCCTTTCTATGAACGATTTAGTTGCACTCTCGGGTAATTAATAAACCTTTTATCTGTTTTAAAAAACCTCGGAAACAATAAAATTAGAGTATCGAACTTAATTTGTTTATTAATTACAAATGTGTAGGAGGACATACACTTGGATTCGCTCATTGTTCATCTTTCCAAAACCGGATCCACAACTTTGCTTCAAAGCAAAGTGTCGACCCAACATTGAAATCTTCGTTTGCCGCCACTTTACAGAACGTGTGCCCTGCACATAACACTGTGAAAAACGCGGGAATGAATCTTGACTCAACACCCACAACATTTGACAATAGATATTATAAGTTGCTTCTCCAAGGCAAGAGCATTTTCTCATCTGATCAATCGTTGGTCACAACGGCAAACACAAAAGCATTGGTCTCAAAGTTTGCTAACTCGAAACAAGAGTTTGAAAAAGCATTTGTGAAGTCTATGATCAAGATGAGTAGCATCCATGGTGGCCAAGAAGTTAGGCTAGATTGTAGAGTTG
This sequence comes from Senecio squalidus, assembly GCA_910822075.1. Classification (NCBI taxonomy): domain Eukaryota; kingdom Viridiplantae; phylum Streptophyta; class Magnoliopsida; order Asterales; family Asteraceae; genus Senecio; species Senecio squalidus. The sequence continues at coordinate 8,786,209 of CAJVGC010000582.1, forward strand.
TTAATTAATCTCATTTTGTTCTTGCTTTAAATTGTTTGCATTTTGTGTTGATTTGGATTTTAAAGTGTATAAATGTATTTGTATTGTATTTTGAGTAATAATTTTAATTGATTAATGATTTTTAAACAATTTTTCTCTCTAATATTACATGTATGTTTTGATTAAATATGGTTATGTAAACACAACCAGACTAATATGTATAGATCAAGATTTATCAAAGAAGTTGCAAAGGATCAACGCTTTGATATTCATAAATTTATAATAATTGAATATTGTATATATAAAAACAATAAGAACAATAACACAATAACGATTACCATCAAACCTCAATTATTGATCAATGAACAAATTAACATACGTGTTTCTTTACATACAAGGATCTATAAAAGACCTTGAGGCTTAATATAGCTATTCTAGAGAACATCTAACAACACTAGCCTCAATCTATTTGATCATAATAGAGATGTTTCTTCTCTTTACAAGGATCAATCTTGACCTTGAGGCTGAACCAAGGGGGACGATCTCAAGTGGTGAGATCGTTATTGTTTTCCTAAAGAATAAACATTATTGAAAACCACACCTTTACAATTTAGAGATCTCTTTATATATAGAGTCTCCTAGGACTTACATGTCACACCCCGCATAGAAATGGCGGAACCGAGGTGCGCAGTGTATACGGTATCAGAGATTCAAGGTTACATAACATAAGTAAACAATACATCATCAACATAGATAAAAGAGTTAGAAAGAGAATACTTAATACAATCATCCGAATAATATCAAAATACGGCTACAGCGTTGGGATACTAAGGAATTAAATACAGCAAAATAAATCCACGCAAAAGATCCACGTAGCCAAAAGCATAGCAACAAAAAGGTGTAACCTCAAATCCCTGAAAAGCGTTAAAATACGACGTCAACATAAAGTTGGTGAATTATTCGCAATAGTAGTTGAAAACATAATAGTAAAAAAAAAAAAAAGGTTTTCAATAGCTTTTGACCCAAAGGTGATACGGTTTGAAGATAAGTCATTTGAAAATGATGTTTTGAAATATGCGTGAAGTATACGAAACCTTTTGATAAAATACTCATACTTGTACATAAAATACCATAATCATTTCATAAAAATACCATACTTAGTTCATAAAATAATACCAGACTCGGTTCATAAAATAATACCATACTCAGTTCGGAAATGATACCATACTCCGTTCATAAATAATACCATACTGGATAGAATAATAATAGCCTTTGGTAAATACGATACACCTGATCCTCCACAATAATAATGGCAACTAACCCCACCTAGTGCATTACGCTAGGTTGTCCTCGATAATAATACTCGGTCATAACATCACTAACACGGACAGGGCTCCTCCCTTATCATAATAACGTATTAGGATGAGGGTTTGTTAGACCCATATAGCGCTATATATACTTCCGACGGCAAAAGCTAACAGGTGTGTATACGGGGCCTCGTTCTACCACAAAGGCGGAACGAGTTGGGTAATGCTAACCTAAGGCATCCATATCCAAAATACATACCATAATACATAGTCATAATACATACATACCATAAAAATATATTTGTTTAACGCTAATCATGCCCAAAAATGTAAAAGAAGTAAAAAGGGCAACGAATAACTCACTGATAGCAAAGCAATCCAAATCTTTATATGTCGGGAAATACTACAATACCGTCAAGCTTCAACGTCTAAGTGCCCTATACATCACGTAAATAAACATGTCTAAGTATCTCTAAGTCTAGTAGGGTTATGCCTTAATGATTAACGTTTTATACGGGTTTTAAAATAACCGAAAGGAATATCAATATAACGGAATAACGAGTGTTTCGGAAAGTCAACAGACTAGATACGTGATTTTCATACTTACGTGCACTACAAGTCACGTAAGTATCAAGTTACGTGCTATATAAGAGTTACGGGACAAAACAAGAAGTTACGGAACATAAGGACCATAGTTACGTGTTCCGCAAGGGAATTACGTGACATCCAAGTCACTTACGTGACTTAGGGAACCAATTACGTGAATATGAAGCCATAATTACGTGCATATGGTTTAATTTGTGAAGACTTACGTGAAAAGGACCAATTACGTGATAAATTATGAATTTCAGGGACCAATCACGTAACTGTGGGAGTTACGTGAGGATGAAGTCTATTACGTGACTTTCAAGTCACTTACGTGACTTAGACTTCAATTACGTGAATTAGAAAGCAATTTCGTGCATAAGGGACTAATTACGTGACAAAAGGACTAATTTCGTGAACAATTACGCGTCAAAAGGACTAGATATGCAAATCTGATGAGAGTTACGTGCCAGAGATGACAGTTACGTGATTTAGGGGTCACGTAACTCCCTAATTACGTGAGGGAATGGTAATTTCGTGAGCGTAACTCTCAGATGATCAGTTACGTGCATGTAACTACAGTTACGTGCATGTAACTGAGTTTTTACGAAAAATACATTCGGATATCGATTTCTGAGTGTTCTAAAGGTCTAAATGACCCCAAATTGGAACCCTATGTCCAGAATATGATAACATACAATAATCCACAATAAAATCTAAGTTTTGACGGTGAGAAGTGGTATTTTCGGGTTTCAATCAAAATAACAAAGTTTAGAACTAAAATGGAGAAATACTTACCCGATCGTAACGAAACTTGGAGGATAGATGAAGATGATGATGGTGATCAATAATCCGGTCTCGGATTTGGAATCCAACGGTCGGATCGCCGGAAAAGTTAGAGAGAAGGTGGAGGTTTTGTGTGTGTGTTTTGTGTGTGTTTTTAGAGAGAGAGTGGATAGGTGAAATAATGAGGATAAGGACAAATATCCAGATCTAGATAAGACAAAAGTTAGGTGAGGGACGATTTTTGTAATAAAAATCCGAATAGGACTAAAATTGTAATAGAATTTCTCGCGTAGGACTAGTTTTGTAATACAATTTCCGAAAGGACTAAAAATGAAATATTTTTAAACGTTAATCTTAATCATATAATTAAGGCATAATTCCCCTAAACTTATCATAAGAGCATACTAGACTTATACTAAAGGCACTTTAGACTATCCGTTCCCGACATAAGGATTCGAATCACATACTATATACCCGATAAACACAAATACGCATAAAATACAAATACGATACCCATAAAATACGAGAAATACGAATACAATACTCATAAAATACGAATGCGATAAAACATAAAAAGGAATACAATAGGATCATACATAAACATAATAAATAAAACGAATACGTGACGATAGAATTATACTTCGAAATTCGCGAATGTCACAGTCTCCCCAAGTAAAAAGAATTTCGTCCTCGAAATTATCACCTGGTACTACTTCCGGGAGAGAGGTGAGGATACTGCCGCAGAAATTCATCTTCGCGTTCTCACGTGAACTCAGCTCCAAACGGGAATACCAACGAACCTTGACAATCGGAATCTCACTTCGTCACAGATGCTTAACATCACAAGCAACGATCTCGATCGGTTCCTCAATGAAATGAAGCTTATCAACAAACTGGAGTTTCTCAAGCGGAACTAATAACGTCTCGTCAGCCAGGCATTTCTTCAACTGAGATACATGAAATACATAATGTATGCTGCTCAGTTCTGCCGGCAAATCTAGTGCGAACGTACGAATCTCTCTATCGGATAATTCCCACGAATCGGTAGGAAATGAGCAGACTTCGCCAAACGATCAACGATAACCCAGATACTGTCATAACCACTCGAAGATCTCGGAAGCTTCGTAACAAAATCCATAGCAATACGCTCCCATTTCCAATCGGAAATCTTCGGTTGTTGGAGTAGCCCAGACGGTTTCTGATACTCAATCTTCACTTTAGAACAAGTCAAACATCGGCTAACATATTCGGCGATTTCACGCTTCATACCCGGCCACCAATAAAAATCCTTCAAGTCATGATACATCTTGTCGGAACCCGGATGAATGGAATAATTAGACTTATGGGCTTCGTCCAGAATCAACTGACGGATACTAACCGGAACCCAAATATGCTCGAGGAGATACAGAACTCCATCCTCCTTCGGTTCTAACTCCAACGCTAACTTATACAATCTTTCATCTTTAACACGGTCCGCTGTCATAATACCCTCTGGTGCTTGAATAATCCGAGCCTTCAAGCTCGTCTGAATAGATATCACCATAGAACGAATACGGACAGGTTTGACCGTTTCCTTACGACTTAGTGCATCAGCAACAACGTTCGCCTTACCAGGGTGGTAGCGAATGTCGCAATCATAGTCGTTTAAATAACTCAACCCAGCGCAGTTGTCTCATGTTCAACATCTTCTGATCGAAAATGTGTTGAAGACTCTTGTGGTCGGTAAATACAGTACACTTGGTCCCATACAGATAATGTCTCCAAATCTTCAACGCAAGACGACAGCTCCCAACTCTAGATCATGTGTCGTGCAATTCTGCTCATGGATTTTCAACCGACGCGAAGCGTAAGCTATAACTTTACCATTCTGCATAAGCACACAACCCAGACCTTTGTGCGAAGCGTCGCAATAAACCACAAAATTCTCGGAACCAACTGGCAGACTAAGAATAGGAGCGTCGCACAACCGCTGCTTCAGTATCTGAAAGGCTTTCTTCTGATCGGAACGAATGGTTCACTCTTCTGTGTCAACTCTGTCATAGGTGAAGCGATCTTGGAGAAGTTCTCGATGAATCGACGATAATACCCAGCAAGACCCAAAAAATAAATGAACGGATTTCGGTCGGTGACTTCGGTGTAACCCAACTTTTAACAGCTTCAATCTTAGCAGGATCAACGTGAATACCCTTCGCGCTAACCGCGTGGCCAAGAAATTGAACTTCGGATAACCAGAACTCGCACTTAGAGAATTTCGCATACAACTTCTCTCTTCGAAGCACTTCTAGAACAAGACGCAAATGCTCTTCATGTTCCTTGCGACTTCGGGAATAGATAAGAATGTCGTCGATGAATACGATAACGAATTTGTCAAGATACGGACGACAAATACGGTTCATTAGATCCATGAATGTTGCAGGGGCGTTTGTTAGACCAAACGGCATCACCATGAACTCATAATGACCATATCGAGTACGAAAAGCGGTTTTTGGTATATCATCTTCTTGAACTCTCAGTTGACGATAACCAGAGCGAAGATCGATCTTAGAAAAATAGCAAGAACCCTGAAGTTGATCAAATAAGTCATCAATACGAGGAAGGGGATAACGGTTCTTCACAGTCAACTTGTTAACTCCCGATAATCAATACATAAACGCATGGAGTCATCCTTCTTCTTAACGAAGAAGACAGGAGCACCCCACGGGGAGAAACTAGGACGGATAAAACCCTTATCGACCAGTTCCTGAAATTGTTTCGATAACTCGAGCATCTCGGAAGGAGCCAAACGATACGGAGCTTTAGCAACAGGTGCAGCTCCAGGAATAAGATCAATACGAAAATCGGTTTGTCTCTGGGGAGGGATTCCAGGTAAATCGTCGGGAAAAACGTCAGAATCTTTCTTCACCAAATGAGCGAGATATAAGGAACAACCTTGACGGACATACTCGCGAACTTTCAGACTTGAGATGACTTTAAGACGCTTCCCAGCCTTGTCTCCGTGTACAATCAACTGATCTCCATCCGGCTTCTGAATACGCATAACAAACTATTTCTCCTTTATGCTTCGCTAACCAATCCATACCGACTACGACGTCGAAACTACCGAGTTTCATAGGAATAAGGTCGATGGAAAAAGGAATATCGGCTAAAACGAGGGGAATATCACGAATAACTTCTCTAACACAGGCACATCTACCATCGGCTATTTCTACATCATACGCAGGTTCTAAAGGACTAGAGGCACGGTTTACTAAGGGACGGAAGTCACTAGAAATAAAGCTTCTATCGGTATCCGAATCAAATAAGATAAAAGTAGAATAATCATAGACAAGAAATGTACGAGTGACTACGGTAGGATCCTGATGAGCTTCGGAAGATTCCATGGCGAAAGCCCGGCTCTTAGCAGGATTTCCTTTCGCACTAGTACCAGCACCAGGAGTAGGAAGGGAAGTAGATGATACAAGCTTGGGACACTGATAACGAAGGTGACCCATTTCTCCACATTCAAAACATGCTCCGGTAGCTTTTCTACAATACTGCTCCGTGTGGCCTAGCTTCTTGCAGTGTTCACATACCCAACACGCCACATTCGTCGCATGCGCACTGCCGCATGTATCACACTTAGGGCGCACGCCCTGATAATCAGCTCCAGAACTCGTCAACGCATATACTTGAGAAGCTTTAGGTCTCTGATCATGACTACGGCTTCTCTTCCCAAAAATGCCCATAGCTCTTCTTTCAGATTTTCCAAAATCTCTTCGGCTCACAGCTGGCTGGAGAGTACCACCACGGATCGCACTAGCGGTCAGCCGACCAGCAATACCAACTGCACTCTGAAGAGTACTCGGGAGGCGAGAAATAATGTGGTCTCTCATAGCCTGAGGCAATCCTTGAGTGAAGCGCTCGATTTTTTTCCGTCTCCGTACGGACCAACCGAGGAGCCAAAACACACAAGTCATAGAACCTGTTCACATACCCGCGGAAGTCAGTACCTTGCATAGTTAAGTTCCACAACTCGTTCTCCAACCTCTGCGTCTCAGGTGATACTCCTTTTTCATAATAATCTTCAAACTTTCCCAAGTCATCCAGGCAACAGTAGCTCGGCCCCGAACTTGTCTCACCGAGTTCCACCAAGTGAGTGCCTTACCTTGGAATAAGAATGTAGCATACTTAACTTTGCTCTCCTCAGCACATCCCGAGACATCAAACACAGACTCAATCTTTTCAAACCACTGCAGAGTAGCAACCGCATCTTCAGTACCGTTGAACTCAGTAGGTTTGCAGCCCAGAAAGGTCTCATACGAACAACCTCGGGGTGGATCTTCAATAATAAAACTCGGTCTACCGACTCCCATGTGCACTGCTCTCCCTTCATCAGAACCATCGCGCCCAGACGCCATACCTTCTGGTTCAATACCGTGCATCTCAGGTTCTTCCAACCCTAAGTCGACATCCCGCGCCGGTGTCTCCCTAAGCTGTGCCACAATCACTGGTATAGCTGCTGCTATCTGCTCCGCAATCATCTGACTGATGTTAGGAGTAACGGTGTTAGCATTGGGGACAGCAGTGGTGTTCCGTGGCGTAGCACTCGTTCTCACACTGGCGCGAACTCGTCTTGCCGACCATCTCCTAGCAGTGACGGCATGGGTAGACCTAGTAGAAGTTCTCTTAGGCGGCATCTTCTACGGATATTAAACGGAATAAATAAGAACGATAAACTGTACGTGCGACTAAAACAAGCAGGCCTCAAAGCATAAAAAGCAAAATAAAAGCACATATAGCATACGAATCACATACAGGCCCACAAAGAAGTAAAAGCGCACATAGAGTAAATCAGATAGGTCCAAAAGCCTAGGTCATAGTCTAAGTGATTCCGTAAGGTCACTTAGTTCGCTATAACCATTGGCTCTGATACCAACTTCTGTCACACCCCGCATAGAAATGGCGGAACCGAGGTGCGCAGTGTATACGGTATCAGAGATTCAAGGTTACATAACATAAGTAAACAATACATCATCAACATAGATAAAAGAGTTAGAAAGAGAATACTTAATACAATCATCCGAATAATATCAAAATACGGCTACAGCGTTGGGATACTAAGGAATTAAATACAGCAAAATAAATCCACGCAAAAGATCCACGTAGCCAAAAGCATAGCAACAAAAAGGTGTAACCTCAAATCCCTGAAAAGCGTTAAAATACGACGTCAACATAAAGTTGGTGAATTATTCGCAATAGTAGTTGAAAACATAATAGTAAAAAAAAAAAAAGGTTTTCAATAGCTTTTGACCCAAAGGTGATACGGTTTGAAGATAAGTCATTTGAAAATGATGTTTTGAAATATGCGTGAAGTATACGAAACCTTTTGATAAAATACTCATACTTGTACATAAAATACCATAATCATTTCATAAAAATACCATACTTAGTTCATAAAATAATACCAGACTCGGTTCATAAAATAATACCATACTCAGTTCGGAAATGATACCATACTCCGTTCATAAATAATACCATACTGGATAGAATAATAATAGCCTTTGGTAAACACCTGATCCTCCACAATAATAATGGCAACTAACCCCACCTAGTGCATTACGCTAGGTTGTCCTCGATAATAATACTCGGTCATAACATCACTAACACGGACAGGGCTCCTCCCTTATCATAATAACGTATTAGGATGAGGGTTTGTTAGACCCATATAGCGCTATATATACTTCCGACGGCAAAAGCTAACAGGTGTGTATACGGGGCCTCGTTCTACCACAAAGGCGGAACGAGTTGGGTAATGCTAACCTAAGGCATCCATATCCAAAATACATACCATAATACATAGTCATAATACATACATACCATAAAAATATATTTGTTTAACGCTAATCATGCCCAAAAATGTAAAAGAAGTAAAAAGGGCAACGAATAACTCACTGATAGCAAAGCAATCCAAATCTTTATATGTCGGGAAATACTACAATACCGTCAAGCTTCAACGTCTAAGTGCCCTATACATCACGTAAATAAACATGTCTAAGTATCTCTAAGTCGTAGGGTTATGCCTTAATGATTAACGTTTTATACGGGTTTTAAAATACCCGAAAGGAATATCAATATAACGGAATAACGAGTGTTTCGGAAAGTCAACAGACTAGATACGTGATTTTCATACTTACGTGCACTACAAGTCACGTAAGTATCAAGTTACGTGCTATATAAGAGTTACGGGACAAAACAAGAAGTTACGGAACATAAGGACCATAGTTACGTGTTCCGCAAGGGAATTACGTGACATCCAAGTCACTTACGTGACTTAGGGAACCAATTACGTGAATATGAAGCCATAATTACGTGCATATGGTTTAATTTGTGAAGACTTACGTGAAAAGGACCAATTACGTGATAAATTATGAATTTCAGGGACCAATCACGTAACTGTGGGAGTTACGTGAGGATGAAGTCTATTACGTGACTTTCAAGTCACTTACGTGACTTAGACTTCAATTACGTGAATTAGAAAGCAATTTCGTGCATAAGGGACTAATTACGTACAAAAGGACTAATTTCGTGAACAATTACGCGTCAAAAGGACTAGATATGCAAATCTGATGAGAGTTACGTGCCAGAGATGACAGTTACGTGATTTAGGGGTCACGTAACTCCCTAATTACGTGAGGGAATGGTAATTTCGTGAGCGTAACTCTCAGATGATCAGTTACGTGCATGTAACTACAGTTACGTGCATGTAACTGAGTTTTTACGAAAAATACATTCGGAAATCGATTTCTGAGTGTTCTAAAGGTCTAAATGACCCCAAATTGGAACCCTATGTCCAGAATATGATAACATACAATAATCCACAATAAAATCTAAGTTTTGACGGTGAGAAGTGGTATTTTCGGGTTTCAATCAAAATAACAAAGTTTAGAACTAAAATGGAGAAATACTTACCCGATCGTAACGAAACTTGGAGGATAGATGAAGATGATGATGGTGATCAATAATCCGGTCTCGGATTTGGAATCCAACGGTCGGATCGCCGGAAAAGTTAGAGAGAAGGTGGAGGTTTTGTGTGTGTGTTTTGTGTGTGTTTTTAGAGAGAGAGTGGATAGGTGAAATAATGAGGATAAGGACAAATATCCAGATCTAGATAAGACAAAAGTTAGGTGAGGGACGATTTTTGTAATAAAAATCCGAATAGGACTAAAATTGTAATAGAATTTCTCGCGTAGGACTAGTTTTGTAATACAATTTCCGAAAGGACTAAAAATGAAATATTTTTAAACGTTAATCTTAATCATATAATTAAGGCATAATTCCCCTAAACTTATCATAAGAGAATACTAGACTTATACTAAAGGCACTTTAGACTATCCGTTCCCGACATAAGGATTCGAATCACATACTATATACCCGATAAACACTAATACGCATAAAATACAAATACGATACCCATAAAATACGAGAAATACGAATACAATACTCATAAAATACGAATGCGATAAAACATAAAAAGGAATACAATAGGATCATACATAAACATAATAAATAAAACGAATACGTGACGATAGAATTATACTTCGAAATTCGCGAATGTCACATTACATAAGTAAACCTAGTTATATTAGGACACTCATTATGTAGATCTTTATCTTGAAAAACAAGTCTTCCATAACCCTAGCCGCAGTGGTAACTGAGTTGTAGTAGTAACTTCATCGTGTAGTAGTAACTGACTCTTGCAGTATTAACCAGACATCGTGCAGTAGTAATTGGATCTTGCAATATTAACTAGATAACTGCAGTATTAACCATGCAGTATTAACATGCCGTACTAACTGTACAGTACTAATTGTGTTCCCTTGAACTGTACAGTACCAATTGTTGTATGTAACATTAATTATTGCAAACACTATTATTAGATCACCAACTCAAGAATAACAATCCAAACAATTTAATTCTAACACTTATTATCCGCTCTTTTACTTTAACTACACTTAAAATAACGCAACACTAACAAATACACGAGAACATAAATTAAAGTCGAATCATTCAAGTTATTCTCATAAAACAATATTATCTTGAAAATTTTAAACATACACACTAAATCTGAAACAAGACAATTTGAAGACAAAAATGGATTGAAGACTAGTTTTTGCCGGCAATGTTGATGACAAAGCGATACTTGACATCATTGTTGGCCAAACGGGTTAAGGCTTCGTTGATGTTATCAGATGTAACTCTCTCGATATCACATGTGATGTTATGCTTTCCACAAAAATTCAACATTTCTTGTGTTTCCTTCATTCCTCCAATTATGCTACCTTTCACCACCCTTTTCCCTATCAAAATTTCAAATCCACATAACTTTAATACTATGCATTTAATCAACAAAAAACGAATGTATCACTGCAACAAATTACTCATTTGTTTGCGTTATATGGACATATTATCACCTTTAAATCAACGAGAATACATCTAAGTACATGTGTGGCGATATGTAAGATAAATGACATTTAATTCTCCAGTTTAGAGAAAATATTTTTAAACATGTATAAAAACGATAATTTTGCAAAGTCACCTAATACGCGAAGATTTTCAACTTAACCCGAGTCAACCTGTTTTAGCCCACCCTCAAACTTGTTTTAACATGTTATACAACCGGTGAGCTTATTACTTTATATATTTTGTCGCGTTAGCGTATAACAAAACTTTGAAAACTTAAATATTAACGTTTTATGACGAGAAACAAAATGACACTTACCTAAGATCAAAGGGAAAGAAGGCAACTCAAGAGGCTTATCAGGTGCACCCACAAGCACAAGTGTTCCTTTCAATTTAAGTAGCTCCAAGATTGACCCAATTGAGTGTTGTGCAGACACTGTGTCCAATATGAAGTCAAGTGTCCTCATCTTTGACTAAACAAAAAAAAAAAAGTTAACCTAGCTTAATTTCACCAAATTATGATGTAATTAGTATTCAATTTGTTTTAATTTAAGTAATCCATGAGATACTAATTTATGATCCAAAATACATATATTTTCTATTATAGAGTTAATTACATAAATGGTTCCTATGGTTTACCCAGAATTATGGATTTCGTCCCTAAGTTTAAAAAGTTGTATAAATCGTCCAAGTTTAGAAATTAATTACGCTTTTCGTCCCTAATTTCTAATTTGCACCCGTAATTGGGGCAAACCTTAGGGACCAAATCCGTAATTGAGGACAAATTTTAGGAACAAAATCCGTATTTAGAACAAATCTTAGGGATGAAAAAGGTAATTAGTTTCTAAAAGTGGATGATTTATGCAACTTTTTAAACTTAGGGATGAAATCCGTAATTTGAGATAAACCTTAGGGACACTTTTTGTAATTAGATAACATAATTAATTCATAAGATAACATAGTTCCTATAATATTCCATATCTGAAAGACGGAAGAGTTTATTAACGAATAGCTTATTAACACGTATTCCTCTTGTCACAAAATAAATCTTTAAAATAGATTTTACACACAGTTTTAGAAATTCATAATTATTATATTAAATATTGGTGATTGCCAATGTTACATATTCTTTATGCATAAACTTTAAAAAAATTAGTTTTATGGATAATCTAGGTCAATCAGTTAATCTTGGCTGGTATGGTAAGTATTTTTTGTTCTATATATGACTTAATAATTACATAAAACTATAGATTATGTCATGATAAGAGCATAAATATTATTCAAAACAATATAATAGCTAGAGGAATTATTTTTAAATTGAAATAAACAAACTTTTGTTCATCTCGGCTATATATATTTAAAATTAGGCTATATATATTTAAAATTAAAATCCTAAACAAAACATGATGAATGTTAAAAAGTTTTCCAAACCTGCATTTGATCAGGATCGGTGCTGATGATGAAATCGTCGGCACCCAAACCTTGTCGAGCCTCTTTCTCTTTTGAAGGAGAAGTGCTAATTACAGTTACATGGTGCCCGAAAGCCTTTCCTAATTTAACTGCAACATGTCCAACTCCTCCCAATCCAACGACCCCAATTCGTTTTCCAGTAGACTCGTGTAGCTTGTGGTCGATCATTGGCGAGTAGGCTGTGATCCCTGCACATAGCAATGGAGCCGTTGCATCCATTGGCAAATTTTCTGGGATGTGCACTACGTACCTTCGATGAAAATACTTTTTTTTAATTCATTAATCTTTTTCTTTTCTTTTTTGTTTCATTGATAAATAAGAAATATTACATAAATTGTACTCCGGGTGTCCCCAATTTAAGTGTTGATATAAAAGAGATTTTAATTGGTATAAAAGATATTTTATTGACGATCATATTATTGTAGATTTTAATAATGTGGCCATTTTCCAACTAAACACTTATTTTAGAACGATTAGAGTAACATTAATTAAAAGAAAACATTTATTTTACTTCAGTGACATTTTTTTGACTTTTATTGATACCACTTTTCTTTTGTGTCACTAATAAAAAATTTCGTATTATTTAATTACCCAAGTTATAAACGCCTAATGGTTAATTTACATTGAGCAACTTAAGAACTGTTTTATATATGTTTCGTTTAAAATAAGATAACCATTTTTTATAACTTTATATTGTTTTCATATTTGTTTTTCAAGTCAATAGCAATCAAAATGTTCCACTCAATTTCCTTTACAAAGATCACTTGCTTAGTTGACCACTACTTGATATATTTATATCTAACAACCATCGTATTCGATATTACTGTGGTTTTTTACATTAATATGAGATAAAAAGAGTGCAACACATATTTTCAAGTTATGTATACTTTATATCTTCCTGATTAATTTCTAAAAGAAATATAATAAACAAATTTATTGGTTGACCGGAAATATTTACCTGTGATCGGCAACCAACATCTCAGAATAACCACCATAGGTGATACTCCCGTCCCAAAAGATACTGTTGTAACTAAACTGAACTTTCTCACAATAATGCTCCTCGTCGCCCTTGCAAGGTTCACACTTCAAACACGATGCAGCCAGACAACCTACCCCAACTCGATCACCTAACTTGAACCCTTTCACGTTGCTTCCGACTTCAGTTATCACCCCTGTAATTTCATGCCTATGTCATGGTACAAAAATACAAACAAATCACTAGTTAAATAAAATACATTATCTACCAAAAAGAAACGTTTTTAAATAGAGCAAATTACCAAAATAATCACCTATCACTTACACTTTACAAAAATAATCACCTAATTCGCGACGGATTTCTCGCGACATTTTTTTCGTCGCGAAAGTACACATATTTTAATCAAACCAATAAAAATTCGACACGTTGTCACGACACTATTCATTTCTCGCGTCAATATTCATTTTCGCGACGGCGTGTCTGATTTTTATTGGTCTAATTTTGTTTTATATACTTCTCGCGATGATAAAGTGTCGCGAGAAATTCGTCTCGAATCAGTTGATTATTTTTATAAAAGGGTAAGTGATAAGTGATTATTCTTTTGATTAATTCTTTTAAATAGCATATATAGCAACTTATATATATTTCAATTGCTCTATAAAATAAACTAAAACCGGCATAAATAGCCAAACAAATAATTGATACAATTGTTTAGCATGAGTTTTGTACCACTTCGATTAAAACAAAAGGTTATTAACTAATTATGATTATAATAACAAAGATTCCACTACTAAATGTATATGCATAAATTAGACCAACCATTCTGATCACAATGTGTTTGGAATTGTGTTTTGACGAATATTATATGATTCGTCAATATTATATGATTATTCCGTTTGTTTAACACGGTTAATGAGAAAATACTGTCTTACGAAGTACATGGGAAAAATGATTATTTGCGCCGATAAGAAGAAAAACACGGTTTAAACTTTATTTTAGAATCTATAATATGTATTCAACTTTAAATAGATATATTGTATATAAAGTTTTGATTAGTTGAATATATACAATAAAGGACATTTCAAAGTTAAATGTATAAAATAGACTTAATTAAAGTCTTATAAATACTATAGATTTTAAAGTAAAGTCGAATACATTTCAAACATTTAATTCTAAAAATATGTATAGATTATTTGTAACACTTATATCATGTGTTCAACAAGAAGCTTAAAGTGTGTATAAACGATAGAGATACAGAAAATTTTTTACCCTGGAACGACTGGGTACATAGTAACACCCCAATCGTTTTTAACATGGTGAACATCGGTATGACAAACTCCACAATACAAGATTTTGATCGAAACATCATCCTCTCCGTTCACTCTACATCATGAAAATAAAAGTATAAATGCAAATTTATATTCAAACTTAAAAACAGAAATCCAATTACAGACAAGACAAGACCGAATACCTTCTTTTGAAAGAATAAGGAGTAACGACACCGGTGGGATCATGAGCCGCCCAACCGGAAACAGAGAGCTTGTGATTCGGAGTTGTTTGAGTCATTCCGGTGACTAATAACTTCACTTACTTGATCACTCGTTTTTAATTTTGCAAAGAAATGAACTAGCATGCGTTATATTTATATATATTTAGCATGCTTAGTGTTCCACGGTATATCTGTCATATAGTCAAAATCATATTAGTTTTCTATTGACTTGATACTTAATCAAAGTGGGTGATAATCTTAATGATAATTAAATACTCTAGCTAATTAAATAATTACAAGTTGATTAACTACTTTTGCTATTATTTTATTTTTTTCCTAAAATTATGATAATCATATTAAGATACTTTCTAAAAGAAAAATAAAAAAAAAGGGGTTAACCAAATGATTTTGAAATTAATTTCGGTTTAGCTAAAAAATTTTTTTAACTTTTTTGTTCATGAGAGATAAAATATAACCTAAATCGACTATTTTCTATTAATATGTCAAAGATTATACATTTATAATATCATTATGATAGAACATGTGATAATTACTATGTAGAGATTTATAAACTAAGATAACTTCTAGATAAGAATAGACATCGTCAATAGGCAATATTTGGATTATGAAATTTTGAGAATAAACATCATTTTTCCAAATCAACATAAAGTAGAAAGTTTATGTATCGGAAATCTTATTATCCCATCATAAGTATTATTAAACGTCTTCTTATAATCAATCGAGATCGAGGTCTATATGTCATTAATATTTTTGTCGGAAAACTGGAAATGAAAAAAGTTTTAGGTCCTTTTTAGACTAAGAATATACGGTGTGGAGCGTTAAAAGGGGGGATAACGCCGCCACGTAGGACCTATAACGCCCCACAACGCCTCCTCCCACACCGGTGGGGGCGTTATCGACAAATTCAAAGCCACGGCGTGTGCAGAATAACGCCGTGGTGGGAGGAAAGTGAGCTTCAACGGGTCGATTTCTAGCAACGGTCAAGAGGAGCAACGGCCATTTTTATAAAAAACCTAAAAATCTTCTATAAATACCTACTCATTTTTATAACAAAAACCACAAACAATCTCTCTTTCTCTCTCAATTTTTATAACAATCTCTCCATTTTTATACATTCTTTCAATTATCTCAAATGAATCCCAACAACAACAACAATCAAAACAACCCCAACCCCAACCAATGGAACCAATGGTTCAACCCTAACCAATATCAAAACCCAAACCAATATCAAAACCTAAACCAATATCCACCATTTCAAAACCCTAACCAATATCAACACCCAAACCAATTTCAAAACTTTACCCAACTTCCAAACCCTAACCAATTTCCCCAATTTTACCAACAAACTCCACCACCACAACGACCATCCCAAGACCCGCTATACCAAGGCGGGTCGTTCCAACAATTGCTTAACCAAGACCATTTATCCAATTTTCCGCAAGTGCCTCCATTTGACGTTGACGATTCTGAAGACGATGAGGTTGTTTCGGAAACTCAACCTCAAAGAATGCCAGCCCGTGGGAAGAGGAAACATAAGAAGAAAGAAACCGAATCCCAAAGAGGCAAAACCGAAAAGAAGAGGTGGACCGAACAGGAGGAGATCGCACTTGCTTCAGCGTGGTCGTCGACATCCGAGGACCCCATTTTGGGAAATGATCAACATTCACCACTTTACTAGGATAGTGTTCGTGAAAAATTCTTCGCCAAGATGCTTAAAGATGATCCCTCTTACTTTCGTACCAACGACTCTCTTTCGAGCAAGTGGACCGACTTACGAAGAAAGGTCAAAAAATTCAACGGGATTTTTCGACAAGCCCAACAAACTAGACCAAGCGGTCATAGTGATCAACAAGTGCTCGAACATGCTCTGGAGTTATACCGCACCATAATGCAAACGGGTTTCCTACATTTAGCGTCTTGGAAAATATTGAGAAGAAGCCCGGTTTGTCAACATGTCCCAACATCTGGAGGGTCCTCAAAAGCGCGTAGAACATCGGAGTCTAGTAACCCCTCCACTCCCGCCACTCCCGCCACTCCGGTATCGCCTTTTGCTGGAATCAATCTCAACGATGATGATGATGATCTTCACTTGGAGGAAGACCTTCCAAGACCGATTGGTAGAGATCAAGCAAAGGCAAAAGCGCGCAAAGGAAAGGGAAAAGCCGTTGCTTCTTCTTCGGGGGCCGAAGAATCACTCAAGTATATTGGGGAAAAGTTCGGGGTATTTGCTGATACTGCTGAAGAAAAAGTGCGATCAAGAGCGTTAAAGACGATCATGCAGGACACCAGTCATCTCGGGGAGCCTTACAAAACAATAGCGGAAGATGAAAAGAAAAGGCTTATCGAGAAATTTTTTCCTCAATATATGTAGTATGTTTTTTTTTTATTGTAGTATGTTTTTTTTTTTTAATAAATTGTAGTATTTTTTTTTTAAATAAATTGTAGTGTGTTTTTTTTTATTTTTAATAAAAATATAACTTTTTAAATAAAATTATATAATAAAATAACAAAATAAACTCAATCACTCCACATCATCATCACTTACACACAACCACACCACCCATTTTTATCACTCCACATCATCACACTCTCTTTCCTACAAATCACACTTTCTTTCCTACAAATCACACTTTCTTTCCTACAAATCACCTCTATCACTCCACATCATCACTCCCAATCACCCACCACACCCCATAGTCTAATGTATGTTATAATAACTTTTTGTTTGATTGAATTAAATTATTAAATAAAACTTGAAAAAATAAAGACAGATAACATATTTAATACATACATTTTCTGTTTTTTTATTGTATCTAAGCATACAAGTACAAATTCTATATCTATTGTTTTGGTAAGTTAACCGTTAGACGGTTAATTTTCGTTTTGGATCGTCGGATCTACTAGCTTTTGATCTCAGCCGTCTTAATTGATTATTTTATATAGCTATTAGATCATGACGGTTATGCTTTAAAGCCGTTGATTAGAAATAGAAACGGTTTAAATTGTAATTGACGGGTTTTTTTATTTTAAAATAAAAGTGGTTTAAATAAACGGTTTTTTGTCAAAAGTAATAGCGATTTAAATTATTGGTGGTGACCGCCTTCCACCCTTCATAACTACTTTTCAAACAAAATATATTGACAAATATTTGCGAAACTTTTGTTCTAAATGAAGTGGGAACCTTTGTAATTCAATTTCCCCTCACCTCAGTAACAACATTTTAAATTAGTATATCTTAGTATTGCTTGCCTAATATTGTATATTTATAAGTTATATTATATTAAAAATTGAAAATTAGAAGAAAAAAGAGATGGGCACCCAACTTTTATATGTGAATAATGGGGGAGGTAGGTTAATGGGTTTAGACTTGTATCCTATGTTTTTTATTTTCAATATGAATTTAAGAATTTTGAAATGAGATATATAATTTCAAAATTTTGATATACTTCTAATCAAGGTTCTAAATATATAAGGCGTCTTTGTTAGGCGTGGCGGCAAAAAAACGTGGTCATGGCGTCCCATGGCGCGCCTTAACGCGAGTTTTTGAAACGCGTTTTGAAAATTTTAAAAAAAAAAAGAAAAAAAAAGTGTTTAAAAATAGTTAAAAATGGCTATAAAAATCATTTGATTGTAAATTTTTGACTATATCTTAGAATATATATATATTTAAATGTTAAAACAGACTTTTTGATAATTTATTGATATTTATATAACTTAATAATAGTAAAAATATATATAAGTATATATAAAATTATAAAATATATTAATTTTTTTGCCGCCTTGTCACGTTTTGAAAAACGTCATGTCTCGCATTTTCTTGCAAAGCGTGAGGCTTACTCATGCCGTCACGTCACGCCTTACGTTATCTGTAACTTTGCTTCTAATAAATAAACGTCGTAAATTTAAATGAAAAAGCCAATACCAGAAGAGTTAGTGGTCATTAATTCTTCTTAATTTATATTATAATATTATTAAATATGAATATTAATAAAATACGTAAATAATATACGACTTATTAGTTTAACTCATAATAGTCTATTTAGACATTATAAAGATGCTTATAATTAACATAATAAATTACATTATTAAACTTTAAAACTAATTTATTAAAATTAACTAAATGAGATATTCACACTTTTATAATATTAGTTTAATAGTTTGTTGTTAGAATATACGTCTTATTAGTTTAACTCGTTATTATACAACTTGACCTGTATCGTTTCCTTATATTATTAATATATACTAAGAAACCGATATAGGAAGATTAGACTGTGAAAGTTGATGGAGATTGTAGAGCTTGAAATATAATTTCTTATATCTTTATTGTTGGTTGATGAGGTCCATATGAACTTTATATATGATTGTTACGATCACACATGTTATCTATAAAACCTAATATATAAGAATCAATAAATTAATCCCGAGCAATGCTCAAATATTACACTGGTTTGTATGATTACAAACATCTATTCTGGAGAGCATGAAAATTGTGTAACCTTTTTTAAAAGTAATCAACCAACTAATTTACTTCTTTTGTCAAGTTAAATATGTAGGGGGAAAAAAAAAATAGAAAATTAGAACATGTAACTAAAGCGGTATACTTTAGGCTTAATTCAAATTTTTAGGTTAAAGTGAACCATACAACTTTATTAGTCTTATTAAAAGCAATATAAGATAGTCCTTTTTTTTATAGAAAATAGTATGAGAAAAATAAACTATTATAATTATATAATGACATGTGTTGTTCGCATCATATCTGTTATGTGGATCACGAACGGTCTAATGCATAGCTACAGTCAAAATCGTGCACATATCATTTCCCCAAATAATAATTATGTAACCAAAATAACACAAATACACACGAATATTATTCAAATCCAATATGAAAAAGCCAACGATCTTGGCATTTTTAACAGAGAGTGTGATAATAGAAACGAAAACTAATTTAAACAAGAGAAAGTGTACTATTAGATTAAAGGCTTCAGTTTTTGCCCGCGATGTTGATAACAAAACGATATTTGACATCATTGTTCGCCAGTCTTGTTAAGGATTCGTTAATTTGGTCAGGTGTAACGGTCTCGATATCACATGTGATGTTGTGTTTCCCACAAAAATTCAACATTTCTTGTGTTTCTTTCATTCCCCCGGTCATGCTACCTTTCACCACCCTTTTTCCTATTGAATTACATACAAATATACTTGAGTCGAAAACATTTAATTTATAAACATATAAATCAAAGGATCATAACAATATTCAAATTTGTGTGCATATGTACATATACTAACATGAGTATGTATTAGCGGATTAACCCAACCTGACTTGGATCTAGGGGCGAAATCAAGAAAATTTTAAGGTGGGGGCAAAGTAAGGAGTGTTTTTCTTATAAATAAATTTTCATTCTTTATATGGGGATAAAGTGATATCGAAGTGATTTTTATGAAGGCAAATCTTAAAAAATAACATGAATATACCAATTTTTCTACATTACGATAAAATTGAAGTGGGGTCAACTGTCTACTATGTCCTACCGTGACTCCGCCTTAGCTTGATCCATTGGAATTGGGAGACTTACCAAATATCAAAGGGAAAGAAGGCAACTCAATAGGTTTATCGGGTGCACCAACAATCACTAGTGTTCCATTCACTTTGAGTAGCTCGAGAGTTTCCCCGATCGAGTGTGGTGCAGCCACTGTGTCCAATATAAGGTCGAGTGTCCTTCTCCTTGACTAAAACAACATAACATAGTTCAAATTCGATTATATATTCACTACCAATATTTAAAAAAAATCTTTAAATTATGTGTTTAACCAACTTACATTCATTTGTTTTGGGTCGGTGCTAATGATGAAATCGTCTGCACCCAAGCGTTCTCTAGCCTCTTTCTCTTTCGAAGGGGATGTGCTTATGACCGTTACATGATGGCCAAATGCCTTACCAAATTTTATACCAACGTGTCCGAGCCCTCCTAGCCCAAGGATCCCAATTCGCTGTCCACTCAACTTGTGCAACTTGTTGTCAATCATAGGCGAGTACATTGTGATCCCTGCACATAGCAACGGCGCAGTTGCGTCCATTGGCAAGCTTTCGGGTATATGTACCACGTACCTTTTGGTAAACATAGTTTGCGTTAGTTCACTCGTTACTAATTTAACGGTCTTAAAAAATATTATTTGACCAAAGTAATGAACCGGTCCAGATATCATTGTCTTATGACTGAAATTTCATGTTAGTATTTTAGATGTCAACAAACAGGTCCAACAACTTCATTGACCAATATTAAATGTGTTTAAACCTAACAACCGTATAGTGTTGTATGTTATCGTATCATCATCGGGCTTTATTCGAGTATCGTAATCGTATACTAAAAAGTTAAGTTTGTAATTTACCTATGATCGGCAATCAACATCTCGGAATAACCACCATAGGTTATACTACCGTCCCAAAAGATACCGTTGTAAGTAAACTCGATTTTGTCACAATAATTTTCCTCGTCATTCTTGCAAAAGTCGCACTCCAAACACGACGCAGCTAGACATCCTACCCCAACTCGGTCGCCTATCTTGAAACCTTTCACATTGCTTCCAACCTCGGTTATCAATCCGGTTATTTCATGCCTATCACATATAAAAGACGTTTGTTTTAAGTAGATCATCACAACAAATTTGTTATTTGTATGCGTTTTATTTTATACATCTTAATCTTAATATATATTAAAAGAGAGACCTAAAATGTCACTTGGCAAAGTATTAACCATTAGATGGAAATCAACTTTAATTTGAACCATTAGATCATTTTGATGATGTCATCAATAATAATTTAATTTTAACCCCTTTATTTTAAATAATTTAATCCTTATTTTTAATAGTATTAATTAAATAAAACTAATTAACCTTTCTACTTTAAATAATCTAACACTTATATTTTAAATTAATTCTAAAAAAATACAAAACATATTGTTTCTTCAAACACATACACATTTTTAGTATAAAAAGAAACTAAAATTATTTTATTGTTTTACGGGTGTTTTGCATATAAACGGAAAACATATATTATATAAAAAAAATTATTTTATTGTTTTACGGGTGTTTTGCATATAAACGGAAAACATATATTATATATAAAAAATATTATGTTCTTTTTGTCCTATTTACCCAATATTAATAATTTTTCTATATATTATAAAAAGAAAAAAAAATTATTTTATTGTTTTACGAGTGTTTTCATAAAAACGGAAAACATATTATATAAAAAAATCTTATGTTTTTTTTCGTCCTATTTACGCAATATTTTTAGTTTTTTATATATTATAATTATTTTATTTTTAATAAAGTTTTTTCCGAATTACACTGTAAATGTTTTATTTAACTTCGAATTTGCTAACATAATCATTTTGTCTACATGACCAATAGTATTCTATTAATACTTTTATATAAGTTATATGTTATTTGTTAACATTATATATTTTTTGATATAATTCTTCGCATATTAGGCGGGTCAATAAGCTAGTTCTTTAAAAAGGTGTAGAATTTTGCCAATTTATACGTACTTAAAAATTTGGGTAAATTGTCTAGATCAATAATTGTGAACATATCTAAAAACTTTAGTCTGAAATTTGTAAACACTAAAAATAGTGCGGAAAATATTATATTTCTATGTACTATTAAGTGTATAGATCAAATCTTCGCACGAGGAAAGTGTAAACAAATCATGTATATAAAATTGATCTCTATTTTTAAAATCACGTACACACTTAAATTTTTCTCGCACTTTTAATGTTGGTATTTTTTTATTTTTATTTTGCGATTATCAATATGAAGTTTTTAAATAAGTTTGCAACCAATTTGTATATAATTATAAGTGCGGACAAATTAACAAAATACTCTACATTTTAAAATGCATACAAATGACAATTTGTTGTAGTAAATGAGTTACACTGTAATAATTATTTAGAAAATGTAGAGTATTTTGTAGAGTACACTGTAATATTATTATAGCTTATTTAAACAAGAAGCTTTGACATACATTAAAATATGAAAGACAATCATATTATGGTTGCTAGAAGTGTGTCCGTGCTATGCGGGAGTGAACATATATAAGGTTTTGGTTAAAAATGATAATAATTAAATACTAGAAAAAGATAGAAAATGGAAAATGAGAATTATTATTCACAATTTATCCCCAATAAATAAAGATATAATGACATAAATATTCATCGAATTGTCCTATATAAATAGCGAATACCAAATCATTTTACTTTTTTTCTCGAAAATATAAATGTATATTCTAATTTCGATCAAGCTATTTATAAAAATAATTATATGAAATGTCATCTTTTAACAAGTTAATGTACATTCATTTTAAAGAATTTTAGTAGATTTATATATTAATGTGTTTATATAAATTACAAAATTTCTAATGGTAATTAGTTTGTATATCGAAATGTTTATTTGAATGTCAAAAATATTATATATAAATATGTGAATGTGCTTTTTTTTATTTATTAATATTAACTACTAAAGTATTTACAATTAATTTTTGTATTAAATTGTATTAAAACTAATGCATTGAATTGTATTTAAGTATCTATTAATGAGTTATAAAAATCATATTTTTATTTTTTTAATTATATTAATTCTAAATATTTAATGATTTAGATTGATCCATGAATGACCAAGATGTATTTTTCTTAAAATGAAAATGGTCAAATGATTTATATAGTAATAAATTATATGAATGCATAAGCGTGAAAGAAAAAGATTTACCCGGGAACGACGGGATACCTAGTGATACCCCAATCATTTTTAACATGGTGAATATCAGTATGACAAATTCCACAAAACAGGATCTTGATTGAAACGTCGTTTACTCCATTCACTCTGCGATACGTAACAAAAATCAAATCTATTTTCAAAACACTCGATATATTATGACAAAAAGTAACGATACAATAGACCTTGACATTACCTTCTTTTAAAGCTATAAGGAGTGATTACACCCCCGGAATCATGAGCTGCCCAACCGGAGACACTGAGTTTGTGATTCGGAGTCGTTTGAGTCATTTTTAAACGTGAAACTGACCACTAGATTTTGAGTCTGCAAAGATATACGTTAGTATATGGCTTATTTATAGCACACCCAACAAGCCAACGTACATCATATTCATTGTGATATCATGTAAATTACCTACCTTTCTTAAATGTTCAAACTTTTCAAACAAATATATATATTAAGTTTATTTTTCCATATAAATATATGAAAAACTTATATGATTTATTTAACTTTCAAATACTTTTATTTATATATGTATCCGACCAATTAAATTTTTTCAAAATAAATGTCGTAAATGAATAAATGAATGTCACGGAAATATAGATACGCAAGAGCCGTTTAAAGATACATACATACACCTCGTTCAAAAACCGACTCAATTTTGTGAATTTGTATAAAATTTCATACTAACTTGATTCAAAAATCCGAATTCGATTCAAATTTGAGTTTCATCTAAAAAAAAATCATACTAACATAATGGTTAATTTAATATTAAGTTTAATATAAAATATTTATATATATTTAAAGAAATTCGGGTTCAGGTGATTGCAAAATCATAACATCCAAAAACCGATAGAGTCAAAACCAATTCAAAAACCTAGAAAACCGGTTCAAATTGAGTTATTCAAATTTCGGGTTTTCAAGTTGCATCTCATTGATCACCTCAAGTCCCTGATACCCTTTAGGTAGTAAAAATAAATGATTAACAAGGGTCTAAAGATAACGGGATAAATAACATGTTAAGATAAATTTTATGTGTAAGCACTCAAGTTCGCTAGTCACATAATATTCGTTGGGTAGAGAAATCATAAGTAAATACATAAAACAGTATTAAAGTACAATCCCATTGATCAATTTATGTTTTATTTGAATATATTAAAGGGGATTTTCAACTCCTTTGACATTTAAACTTTCGAACAAAGATGGTCAAAGTATTATTTTTGTAAATTATATACTACATACCTTGTAATTTAATGTCGACATAAAAAAACAACTAGTTTTATGAAATATAGTTCATGATAGAAATTAACTATATAGAAATGTATATTATAAGTCTCCTTTCATTTTCATGCTCATACATTTAAAATAACACATTGGAGTCAATGCATTCATTTTCAAATTTATTTTGCAACTTTAATCATAATATTTTGTTACTATTATTTATGAAAAAGCAACAATAAAAAATATAAAGATTTATGTACTTACTTATGAAAGTGTAGATTTTCCATAGTTGATTTTAGAATTAGGAAATTTATGAATTAAAAATAATCTCAAATATGAAGTTATTTATATGAAACTTACCTATCATTTTTATATAAGAAATAAAATAATAATTGATAAAGAAAAGGACAAATCATTCTTATCATAAAATACATATGAATCAATAAAAAATGAATATTAAAGAGTTGGGGCCCGGAAGACAATACCTACCCTCTCAATACCTACCCTCTTTCTTAAATATTCAACAGATTATCAATGCCGATTTTATTATTTTATTTAAAAAATTCGTTTTAATATTTAATTTTTTTTTTGAAAGGCTAAGAATATATTATATAAATGTGGAGACAACTAACAAAAAATTAGAAGTCAAAGAATACACGTATAGTACTATACAACACCAAGACAACAAGTCTAGCACTCTAACTCGAAACCTTAACTGCTAAGGCTACAAAAGGGATGAAAAAACTCTTGCCAATTACACCGACGCAAGACAAGAGAAAAATCCCCACACATGGAGGCCGAGCCACTGGTTTTCACTCCATAGTGTTTTTGATGTAACCCCAAACAGGTTTCGAGTGTCACCAAAAAATCAACAACCGAAAAAAGAAAGTCTCTTTTGCAGTTGCTTGGATGCATCGAAGGTCTTCCCCACTTACTCGAACGCAAAATCCCTCCACTTTTGTTCACTGAAATCATCCAAATTTGTTTGTTAGTGAACAGTGTTTACATATTTTATATTATTAATTTAATATTTACAAAAAAATATAGTTGTCATGATGGTAAAGTATTGTCTATATAATCAAGAGGTCTTAAGATTAAATCTTGTTCATTTCTCTTTCTTTGACATTTTTTCTCTTTATATTTACTTATATTTATATTAATAAAATTATTATCTACTAATATTGTATGTTATTAATTACTATTATATTTATGATTTTTATTTAAAGCTTTGTAATTATTATTATTTTTATATATTTTCATTTTTCTTTTTGCTCTTTATATTTATTTATATCTATATTAATAAAAATATTATCTACCAATATTGTATGTCATTAATTACTACTCCCTCCGTCCCATATTTATTGTCCACTTTTGACTTTTTAAGTCTTTCATTTGTAACTTTGACCATGAATAACTTTTTTTGTGTTATACAATATTTGATACAAATTATATGATTGGATTCGGTTTTAAAATTATTTTTCAATGATATAATTTTTATCAACAAATTTATAGCACGAAAAAAGTTATTTAAGGTCAAAGTTAAAAAGCAAAGACCGAGAAAGTCAAAACTGGACAATAAATATGGGACGGAGGGAGTATTATGTTTATGATTTTTATTTAAAGCGTTGTAATTATTATTAATTTTTATTATTGTAAAAAATAACAACTATGAGTGTAATATTTTAATTTTTAAAAGAAAAAAGAATGGGATCTAAAAAAGAAAACTAAAAAAATACGATCTTATTATAAATTTTAAAGCGGTAGTAAAAATTATATAATTTTAAACTCGCCGCAACTTGTTTACATTAAAAATATCGGACTTTAACATCTTATATAATCGAACATTAGTATTTATTAGTTTAAGAGAGTTGTGATCAAAAAGGACTATCAAAAAACTAAAGACCAAAAGACCAGGGACCTTTTACTCTTTTAACAATTCTAAACCTTTTAATCTTTTAACAATTCTAAAAGACACGTTTCATAAACACTCTTTGTTCGAGCACTGGTTGTCAAACACAAGGAATACGGTTGATGTGAAGTCAACCTTCGATCTCCTGTGATGATCACAGTGCAAACCCAACAAGTTCTTGACGAACCTAGGGTGATCAAGGTTGAGGGTGGAAGCAAGAGTATATGAACTCTGTTTAAGCTTTTGTGTGTGTGTTGAAGTGAGATGAGATCCTGGCGACAATGATTTAGACTATGTATTTATATGGCCAGTTTCAAGTATAGGGAACGTCCATCAATTAATGACGATCATGAATACTTAAACTGCCTTAATAATCAATCAGTGGTATACGAATCGTCTTCTATCTTTATTATTGTTAAGATGCGACGTCTCACTATTACGACAGTAGTAAAGTAGTTGTCAAGCGTCATTATGACTGTGGTCCTAGACAAGGGCAAGCACCTTCAAATATGGTACGACAAGCGTTGACAACCTAAGACAACCTGACAGGCGGTACTTGGCAAGTGATGACATATGTCGACCACCTGACAGGCGATGACAGCCTGTCAGGCGACTGACAGGTGATGACAGCCTGTCAGGCGATGGCATACAGGCGGTACAATCTTGACAGGCGATCATATCTTGCTCAATGGGCTTACTTGTAGCAGCGGACTTTAACAGGGATTACCTATATATACATAGGTAATCCTTACTAACCTCATCATGCCCCGAGTTAGGATTTGCCAAAACAACAGTTTGCAAGTCATAACTATCAGTACTCGTAAGTCTTTTTCTTTGTTCTCGTAGAAAAAAATAAAAACTTTCTAACTCCCTCATTAACAAACATAATGATTACATCCACTTTTTTATTTTAGTCAATTTGGTTCTTTGTATATATAAATGGTTTTACCAACAAAAACATATTACATCAATATTAATATGTGATTTGAACTAATAAAAACAGACAGCCATTTGTGAGTGACGGTTCACGACGACATGATGAGCTAGGACCACAACTGTGGTGATGTCCTGGAGCCCGTAGAATCTTGTTGGCTCTTTTTGCTTTGTCCCTTTAGTCACCGTCGCGTAAAAACAATCAGTAGCCCTTGGCGGTAACCCATGGACCGGCCACATAGGACCGGCGGTATCACCATGGACCGGCCACATAGGAACGGCGGTAGTCACTTTGGACCGGCTACCTAGGACCGGCGGTGCCACCCTTTACCGGCGGCGGTGAACTGGTTGTGGAGCCACCCTATACTGGCGGCGGTGGTCACCCTTGGACCGGCGGTACCCACCTGGACCGGCCATTCAGACCGGCGGTGCCACTGTACCGGCGGTAGCCACCCACTCAGACCGGCGGTTCCATTTGATAGCTCTTGACCGGCGGTTATCGGGTTGTAGACCGGTGGTTAGCCGGTTGAAGTCCGGCGGCTGTAAGCCTTTAACCGGCTGTAACGACATGGAAAAGTGTTTGACCAAACATACATTACGTTGTTTACGTTGGTGTCTTTGTAGTTTGTATCAACTTGGGTATGATTATAAAAGGATTATAATGCATGAAAAACAAATTAGTTTTCAATATTCAACAAAATGTAGAAATCTTCAGTCAAACGTTTCAATTAATAAGTATACAGTGCTCCATGATTCATATGAACTTAACACGTATATGTTTTTATTTATTGATATGTGACTAACCAAGTAGTCATGGATATATATATGTTTGCTTTGTTTACACCGTAGTTAGTAATAGCTTATATACTTTGTTATTTATGTTGTAGTTGTCGTTGTTGTGATTTGGCATGACGTTGTCTAGGCTTAGCCTTCCTTTGTGACATTGTCCAGCTTTTAAAAATAATGTTTTATTGGATGATCAAGCCAATAACACATTTTGTTTTGTTATCTTTTTATTATGAATGTTGTGTCCATGACACGTCTTGGGTGTGCATGACAGTGTGTATATTTGGTTGTGCGTATGACACTTTCTTGAGGGCCCATGGTTCCTTTGTATGTCAATGACATAGGTAGATTTGAGTATGCTTTACATTGTGCATGTGACACTGTGACAATGGCACTTTTGTTGGTTAACCTTTACTTTGTTTACTCGCGAGGATTGTCGCTTCCCAGTGAGAAGTGCTTATCTTTTATCAAGTAGATTAAAAGACGAATATGATTGTATGTTATTTGGCCAGACAAGGTTGTCTTTCTTGGCTTCATACATGTTGTATTGAACTATGTTCTTAGTTGCGTACGTGCGCATGTGTGTTCAAGTTGTAACATTGTACGTAATGGAAGTGCATGGTTGGCTTTAGACTGAGATGTCTATTGTGGCCTTATGCTTTTTGTATTGAATCCTTACTTCAATATTTATTTGTTTATTCAAATACCATAGAAAAATGATATTGGGCGATAATATTGGGATACAAGATCAGACCAAATGCAATTATTGCCAGTTTCATACATGACTATGACATTCCATGTGCTTGGAAACATTTATTAAAAACATAAAGGGAAAAATGACAAGTAAAGACTATCGCACCTTGATAGGTCAGTTCATATTGGCTCCCTCATTATCATGAAGACATGGCCATCAGGTGGTCCGGGGTGTTCTGTGTCTTCCTTCTTCTTTTGCCAGGCAATGGATGTGTTGTCTCTATGGAAACGGTTGGTTACGGAAGAAAAGAAAAAAAAAATTTGGAAAAGTGAAACGCCGTTTAAAAAACGGGTCCCACTGATGGCGCCAATGTTCGAGCACTGGTTGTCAAACACAAGGAATACGGTTGATGTGAAGTCAACCTTCGATCTCCTGTGATGATCACAGTGCAAACCCAACAAGTTCTTGACGAACCTAGGGTGATCAAGGTTGAGGGTGGAAGCAAGAGTATATGAACTCTGTTTAAGCTTTTGTGTGTGTGTTGAAGTGAGATGAGATCCTGGCGACAATGATTTAGGCTATGTATTTATATGGCCAGTTTCAAGTATAGGGAACGTCCATCAATTAATGACGATCATGAATACTTAAACTGCCTTAATAATCAATCAGTGGTATACGAATCGTCTTCTATCTTTATTATTGTTAAGATGCGACGTCTCACTATTACGACAGTAGTAAAGTGGTTGTCAAGCGTCATTATGATTGTGGTCCTAGACAAGGGCAAGCACCTTCAAATATGGTACGACAAGCGTTGACAACCTAAGACAACCTGACAGGCGGTACTTGGCAAGTGATGACATATGTCGACCACCTGACAGGCGATGACAGCCTGACAAGCGATGACAGCCTGTCAGGCGACTGACAGGTGATGACAGCCTGTCAGGCGATGGCATACAGGCGGTACAATCTTGACAGGCGATCATATCTTGCTCAATGGGCTTGCTTGTAGCAGCGGACTTTAACAGGGATTACCTATATATACATAGGTAATTCTTACTAACCTCATCACTCTTATATACTCAGACAATATTTCTCCCACAAATTTTCTCATCACTAACTCCCCAAATAAACCCTAGAACTCATAATTCAACGAAATCACGAAAACTGATCATGAATTTAGAGCAAATCGACAACGAATTATGTAACAATAACAACGATTCTCCATCTGAACCCTCTAATTCATGTGAAAATGATGCGTTCGTTCCAGGTATTCCTTCACCATATAAATTGAATTCAATTCTAATTTTCATATGATTTTTCATTTATGATAGGTTGTTTAAATAGTTAAATCGTGTGTTACACAAAACCATGTTAAACAATTGATTATTTCATTTAACATACAAAAACAATGTCAAACATGTAAATCACATCTGATTGTTGCATTTCACATACAATACAATGTTAAGCATATAAGTCACATGTGATTGTTGCATTTAACATATATAATTAGGATTAAACATGTAATTCACATGTGATTGTTGCATTTAACATACAAAAACGGTGTTGAACATGTAAAACACATGTGATTGTTGCATTTAACATATTAATTATTGTTAAACATGTAAAACCCATGTTGTAAAATGTTATAAGTTGTTTCTATTTTTAGAAGAATTTGACTTGATTATGAAATAAAAACTAGGTAAATTATCATATGTGATATTTGGTTTGGTTTGATAGGCATATCATATGTGATTGTTGTAGAATGTTATAAGTTGTTCCAATTTTTAGAAGAATTTAACTTGATTATGAAATAAAAAAGGTAAATTATCATATGTGATATTTGGTCTGGTTTGATAGACATATCATATGTAATTGTAGTAAATGTTATAAGTTGTTACAATTGTTTGATAAACATATCATATGTGATAGTTGTAAAATGCTTGACAGTCAAAATAGTTAAATATGTAAATCATATGTGATAATTGATATTGTTTGTTAGATATATCATATATGATTGTTCTAATATTTTTAAATGTCATTTATAGATTTACTTAGAAAGATGACACATTTAACAATTGCAACCAATAAAAGTGAAAAATCGGGTGGTACAAGGTATTGGAAACCACTTGTGGAAGCTAGTCTCGTACCTTTAAAGGGAAGGGTGTATGAATCGCTACAAAAAAGCATCCATGAGTATGATGCTTATGTTGAGATTGGAGGGTTTGGACAAAAAAATCAACTCATAGAAAGTTAAATATAGATTGTTCCAGAAATACTTGATTCTTTACTTAAAAACAAACTTAACAAAATTGAATTGAATATGTACATTGAACATGCTTCAAAAGTAGAATTTAATATTTGTTTCCTAATACTGTCGTTTTTAAATCTACTATTTTAATTTCGAATGTGAGACTTGAATATTGTTTTTGTTTAATACTTTGTTTTCGAATATGATGGTTGAACAATATGTTTTTTTTCAGTAATTTTTGAAGTTTGTTTTGTTTTGATTCGTTTTGTATTCAGAATAATGGGAATATCACATGTGATAGTTATATCAAATATGAGAGGTATATAACATGTAACAGGCATATCACGGTATCATATGTAATAGGCATATCACATATGATATACCTAATACATGTAATATGTATATCATATGATATGCATATCATACGATAGGTAAATCATATATAATAGGTATATCACATATGATAAGCATATTATATGTGAGTGTATTACATATGCTAGGTATATCACATTTGATAGACATATCATATATGATAGACATATCACGTATGATATACATATTACATATAATGGGTATATGGTATATCACATGTAATAGTTATATCATATGCGACACGCATATCACATTTTATATAACAACTATCCTACACATAATGAATGTGATTCGTTACTTTAACCCAAAAAGTTTAACAAAGATATAAAAATAGTTTCACGATGTCAAATCACATTTTTTTTTTAATACACAATTCAAATTCAAATTAACAAAAGTACTATTCGTAAAACTATAAACTAAAAGATATAAATAGTTTCACGACGTTAAATTTTTTTTTAAAAAAAAAAAAATATGTATTCAACCTAACGTTGACTTCTACTCCCAGTAGCAAAATGAAGAGCACCTCGTTTATTTGCATCCTTAAAGTCTTGTTAAGATTCTCAATATATAGATGTTCCATCGAATTCTTTGCATAAATCTCTTATACTCCAATATTTGTTGCACAAACCAAACAAGTGTCGAAATATTAAATCGATTGTAATTAGTTAAAAAAATGAATATATTATTTACCGAAATAATATTGGGGCCATCAACATCAAGATTTGATGCAATGGTTAAAATTGGCTTAAGTTTTTATTGGAGATACACATGATAGTCTTGACCTTGCTTACTCCTCGACATATTTGTTCACTACGAGTATCCAACAACCTTATCACGTTTAAAACAATTACAAAGCACCTATACAAACAAAAATTTACTAAATAAAATGAACTAGAAAATCTAAAATTGTAAACATAAAAAATTAAAACTAATTAAACCTCAAACCAGCCACAGGCCCAAGCCCAAGCCCAAGCCCAAACCAGCCACAAGCCCAAGTCTTTGTTTTACTTACGGAAATCTAAAATTGTAAACATAAAAAATTAAAACTAATTAAACCTCAAACCAGCCACAGGCCCAAGCCCAAGCCCAAACCAGCCACAGGCCCAAGCCCAACACTGCAGTACAAAAAAATAATAATAAGAATTTGGTGCTAGATGGGATTCGAACCGCGGTCTCCCACCAAGGGAGGCCGCGCACTTACCACTCCGGCAACCAAGTCTTTTTGTAAAACGATTACAATTGTACTTAAAGACAAAGTTTCTGAATATAATAATATTAAAAAGCACGATTCGCAAGACAAAGATGACATTTAAATAGAAGTATAATTATTATCAAGTTTCAAGTCACAATACCCTCACAAGTAAAAAAAAATAAAGCGAAACTAATAAGCTCATAAACCAGAAAAACTAAACTAAAAACAATCCCATCTAAACAAAACCAATATCCTAATAACAAAAAAAATCAAAAACTTTAGATCTTAAACATACCCAAATAAAGCCCTAGATGCAAAAGGTGTCCCGACGGCGACATATGCGGCGGCGGAGGGGCAGCAACTAAACTTACCCAAATAAAGCCCTAGATGCAAAAGGTGTCCCGGCGGCGACATATGCGGCGGCGGAGGTGGCAGCAACGGTGGCGGAAGATTGTTGATTGATGAAATCTTGATGGGGTTTTTTTTTATTGGATTGAATTAAACATTTTCTTGAAATCGATGATAATGGTGGTGTTTTTTGTTTGGGGAAGAGAAAAAAAGTATTGGCTGAACCTGAATCAATGAAGAGAGTGTAGAGAAGAAGAAACACACGTGTAGCAAATTTAAAAACAAAATACACCTAAGCAACTAACGTCTCCACTTCAACAAAAAACAAAACCCAAATACAAAACGGGCTAATAACAAGATGGCCCAGAAAATTTAACAAAGCCCAAACAGATTAAAATATCATTTCCGGCACGATTCGCAAGAGAGTTATGAAATTTAAATAGAAGGGTAATATGGGCATCAAATATCAAAACAGTCTATATAAATAGCAAAAATATAACCTTAATAATAGCAAAATTATGTTGTAAACAAGTATAATCATATGTGATAAAATTTCAGAAAAAAACAATAAGACAAGATGAAGTAAAACACATCATACTTGCAAAAAAAAATGATTTAAATTGAAGTATATACACTAAAAACTAGTTAAGTTAACATCATTGTCAAATAATAGTAAAGTTAGGTTTAAAAAAAAAAAATTAATTATATGTGATAAAACTCCAGATAAGCAATTTAGATCATAATACAATGATTAGAAACAAATAAACAAATTCCCCAAAACCTAAAAATTAGGTTAAAATAGAAAGAAACAGAGTATAATTCTAAGTGAAATCAAACAACAAAATACACAAAATCAAACATCAAAATATAGTAGAACAACAAATATAAACTTACTACAAGGATCAATTTGATTGTTTGGCCGGCTGGATTGAGTCAACAAAGCTTCGATCGGAGTAGATCGGGGTTAACTGAGAGCAAATTACCCTAAAATCGCTTGATTTCTTCATTGTTTTAGAGTGATTTAAAGCTAGTTAATGAGAGGAAGTGGAGAGATTAGGTTTATGAGAGAGGAAATGAGGGTCAGAGTAAAATTAGGAGCGAGTGAAATGATCGAGAATTAGGCAGAGAGTGGATGAAAAGAAAGGTATTGTGACGAAAATACCCCTCCGGGTTTATTTTGTTAAATAGTGTTTAATGAGTTATTAAATATTGACAATTGATCTTGATGATCTAAGGGATAAGATCATGTCTTTTGGTCTCCAAAAATTATATGTCTTAAATGATCATTTCTCTAGTTTTATAGCCGAATAACTAACCTAATATTTTTGAAAAATATATAGAAAAACTAAAATGTCACATTATTAAATACAACTTTAGTTCTTAACTTTATGTATATAACAAATGGATTAAATAATTTAAATTAAAAATAGAGTTAATTACAGGGATCGTCCCTATGGTTTACACTATTTGCAACGCTCGTCTCTATAACTTTTTTATTACACCACTCGTCCCTAAGTTTGAATTTTGTTGCTTCGCAAGTCCCTATTTTGGATGTGCCGTTAAGACAGCCGTTAAGTCATCTCACGTGGATAACACGTGAGGGTATTTTCGTCATTTTACCTATCATCTTCCCCATTTTTAAAATCCACATCCCAAGAATCCCAAAACCCCAAAATCAAAACCCAGATTAAAACCCAAAAATTAAAACCCAGATTCAATCCTAAAGTAAATAAAAACCCCATTAAAACTATTGCTACCTCCATTACAACTACCTCACCAGCTAAACTATCGCTACCTCAATTCCTTATATACTTCCCCATTTATACACATAGAAATCAATGAAATCCGTATTCTGAGGTCAAATCAGTTAGTACGATTCTTAATTGTTGTTCTTAAATGGAGAATAATATCTTTTCTCTGTAATATTTTCTAGAGAGAGAAAGTGGAGGCGATGATGAAAATGATGACGACGACGAATAATCAGGGATTCCGTTGGAAAGCTTCTTATCATGTGTGGTGATGATAGACTGGTCCCGGCGGTGGTTGTGGTGGCGCCGGAGAGTAGATATACGGAGGCGATGAGTAAGATGGATCAGTTGCAGGGTATGATGATGATGAGTTGAGTTGGGATGGTTGGTTTTGATTGTAGTAATTGTTGTTGTTTCTTTTTCTATTGTTGCTTGATGAAATACCCATTTTTGGGGGATTTTGCTGCAAAATTGGGGGATATTTGGGGGGATTTGGGGAAATTGGGAGGTGGGTTTTTCTGGGTTTTTGAGGAAGAAGAGATCTGGGTGAGAAAGATTGAAGCTTGGTGTGGTTGATTTTGGTTTTGATTTTGATTTTGAGTTTGTCAACACACGGTTTTGACGAGTGTTTCAAGAATGTTTGACTTTTTAAACAATCTATAGTTAAATCGATCGACTGTCCGAATAGCGGTTGAACCGGGTTTTAAAACATTGCATAAAATAATAATTTGGTCAGTACTAACAAGATGCCGGCGTGCCGCACATCTTTTAGATATCTTTATTAAAAAAAATAACTATAGGCCCAAGCTTTTAGACCCATGTACGTAATGGCCAAATTAACACCTCAGAGCCTAAATAATAAATTTATTGGGAAACAGAAGGCCCTTATTTCTTTTTACTTGCACTTCACCATTTGATAACTTATGCATTGAATAATAAATAATCAGACCCATGTGTTAATGTTTTAGTATAAGAAGAAAAGAAGGAAAAAAATTTGGTAACCGGTGGTAATTCAACAGAAAGCTCGATCAAGTTTGAGTCGAATTCGAGCAACACTACTATTCTAGCTTAGCAAATATAACTTAACTTAACATATATTATTATCAAAATATTTGTTAATTTATAAAACATGTTTATAACTTAGTAAATGTATAATTAAAACAAGTTTATAACCCGCGTAATATGCGAAGAGTCCATGTAATTTTGACAATACAACACACCCAAGTGTTCCAAACACATAATGCCAGGACACATATTCCTTAAAGTTAATCGATTTGCTTCTAAATGACATTTAATGTAACGTGGTAAACAATCAGAACCTGCATCTTCTTTGTTATCCTTGTCTTGACAAATGCACTTCGAGCAGCCATACGAATACGATAACCTAAAAATAAGAGCAAGCATTGATAATAAGAAATCCTTTTGAATTTGAATGCCGAATGAATTGCGTGAAGGAAGGAAACGTAAGAGAAAAGAATGTGTGAGCCACATCTAAGCATTTTAATCCAAGAGATTGAAAATTAAAGTTAGAATCCATCTAAGAGTTTACGTTATGTCATGGTGACTTTATTGTTTGTGTTATAGTAATAATAAAGATAAAGATGACAAATCATCTACATAACGAGGAAGATAACCATGACTACCGCTCTACATTGAGAAGATCGGTTGTTCTATATAATCTCTTGAGTTAATTACATAAATCGTCCCTAAATTTTATCTCAAATTACGGATTTCGTTCCTAATTTAAAAAGTTGCATAAATCATCCACTTTTAGAAACTAGTTATCTTTTTCGTCCCTAAGATTTGCTCCAAGTACGGATTTGGTCCCTAAGGTTTGTCCTCAATTACGGATTTAGTCCCTAAGGTTTGCCCCAATTACGGATGCAAATTAGAAATTAGGGACAAAAAGGGTAATTAATTACTATACTTGAACGATTTATGCAACTTTTTAAACTTAGAGCTAAAATCAATAATTTTGGATAAACCATATGAATGATTTATGTAATTAACTATAATTTCTTTTTACAGGTCCTATACATATATCCCTTACGACACTAACTACAGCCGAGTTTTCTATAGAATGAGGTCATGGTAAGCACGAGCATCTTTTATCGTCATATGTCGCTTTAAATCTTCAAGCTCTTAAGTTCTTACAAGTATCACCATTAGTTGTCATCCGAAGTTTCGATAATTGTCACCAATAGAAAATGCCAAGAAACTTAACATAAGGACATAAAAAAATAAAAAATAAATAAATAAAATAAACAAATAAAAAGTAGCATGCATGTCCTTCTTATGTCCTTTCAGAAAATTAAACTATTTTTCTACAAAAATATATTTTTAATTGGGTGTGTGGGATTGCGATTTGAAATAGATTTCCTTATTATTGGGCCATATTTTTGATATAATATGGTTAGTTATTTATTTAAGTGGTTCATCAAAGTTCGAATGTAATTTGAGCTAGAATAACTCTAAAAACTCGTCCTATATCGCAACCATGATTACGGAGTTGGAGATAGTTTATATGCTCGTGTTTCGTTCTTTTATGTAGCTCTAGCTATTATATTCGATAAAAGAGACTCGTTTAAAACTCGAATTGGATAGTTGATTTTTTCATACACAAGTATTAAGGGAAAGTCTTGTCCAAGAATCCTCAACAAATGAAATCATTAGCACTAGTTTGACAAAACCATGCTTGTTAGTGCTAATCTATGATTTAAATCAAGCTATACTCTTTTTACTTGTAGAAATACTTTTTCGATAATGATTCTTTGAGCCGGTAAATGTTCCGAACAGGATTCGAACTTGGTACCTCCCACCTTTGATGTGAGTTCTATCCAATTTCAAATTGTCACTTTAACAACTCCTGAATGACACTTGTAGAAATACTTTATTCTATAGCCATGAGTAACCATTATTCATGGTATATAAACTATGTAGCATTTATAGCTAAATATCAATTTTCAATTCGTAACAATCAAATCAAAACCGTTCTTTTTTTCTTTTTTTAACTTTAGATAAACGACGTTTTGAAGAAAACGAAGACTAAACTTACTAACCTAAATTTGAGTTTTAGTCGCATAACATTATGTTTTTTTTTGCTAAACCGGTATTGTAACACTTCTATGCAGTTTGGTTATCTATTTTAATGTTTGCGATAATCGTAATTGTCTAGTTTCATACAGTTGCAACTTGCATAGGCCGAATTTCTTGACCTTTTATATATGTTCCAATCAAGTGTGCTATTGACATATGATCATTCTAGAAAATATATCAACATCGGACTTGTTAGTTGTTCAATTTGTATCTATAACAGATTTCTGGTATAATTTAGTTCAAAATATGCTTTCTATATTTTATAGGTTTTGATATGTGTCGCTTTTGCGATAATAAATAAGATTATCTACTATGAAATAAGCCATTTAATATTCCAATATTGGGAAAAAAAAAGTTATAAATTATAATGTTCGCATCCTCTATAAATATGAAAATATTACATTATTTAAAATAAAAATAATAATAAAAAAGTACACTAAGAGCATTTGGAGTAGAGTTGTTGTGGGCTCTCGTTCTCTACCACAACGAGAGTTACTGCTCGTTACCACTCCCCTTGATCTCGTTGTGAGGGCTTTCGTCACCCAGCTAACTAACCGTTGTCTGTTTTTTTTCTTTTTCTTTTCTTTCTCTTTTACTTTTAAATATACAATATATTAAAACAAAAATTGGTTTAACAAATATGTTTTGAATCCAATTTTTACAGACCATCTATCTTTTTAGAATTCTTGTGTAAAACCATTTGAGGAAATTTTCAAAGAAGAAGATAACCACCTAACCTCTTTCTTTTCATTATATTTAAGGGCGTGCTTGGTTGGGGGTTTTAAGAAGTATGGAATGGGTAAGATAATAAATAAATAGGGTTGGTTAGATATAATATAATCAATCATTATCTAAAAGTGAGTAATGGGCCATTACCCACTAAAATGGGGGTTATAGCGGACTATCATTTACCCGCTAAATACACCACGTCACTGTTATTTCTATCTATTGGGTATTTACAGAAGTTCATCCGATCAATTTGTAATAGGAAAGATTGACAAGAAAGAAGTGAATTAGTGAAAATCTTTGTTCAAGGTAATTTCTTCTCTCTTTTTCATCTATATTTGTAGTGTGAAAATTTGTGTGTCTTCAACAGTTCAAACAAATTAAGCATCAAGTTTTTATTATATTTTAATTTTGCTATTCTATGGTACAATTTTTCAACAACAAATTAATAAGACAATTTTTTGTGTCCTTGTGTTTAGTTGATGTAAATTTATGGTTTTTGTTGTTAGGTGTCAATGTGTATGTAAAGTGTTTGATGAAATGTCTAAAAGGTTTTTAGTAGAAGAAATTAGTTTCTTATATGCCTTACTACTTATGTACAATGTCATGTTAAACCACATGAATATCATGCTCTTGTTTCTGTTTCGTGTGAATGAGATAACTATTAAGGATATACACTTTAAGCCTATGAATCCACAGCAGCCCAATGACTCAACCGGATCCAAGACTTAGTACAATAACACGTTTATAATTTATCTGTATATTCAAATGTATAGTCAATTAGGTCCTAGATTAAAGCCTGCAGAATTGCTCTCAGTTAGTTGACTCTTGTAATCAGCCTATATAAGGCATGTAATTCATTGAATAAATTATCACATTCAATCATACCATTCTGTTCTCTATAATAACCTGTCATTATAGATGCAAATATAGGAGATGGTATAATAAAAAATAAAAAAAGACACACACACAACAAAGTTATCTTTCTTTCTAAAAGTTTGATTTTTGACATATGACAAAAAAAAATAGTTTCTTGGTGTTGAATTGTGTTGAATACCATGCTCATTTATAAAAGATTATGCTTACTGAGTTAATATTTGCGAATTGCGACTTTTAGTTTGTTCGATTAATCATACTCACGATATTATTTTCCTATCATACATGTTTTATTTGAGATCATTATGTATAATATATATATATATATATCTATAATTACAGTTAACTAATGATTGTGTAGATCAAAATGGCTCGCCCCCCTATTAAGAACAGACGCAAACTAAAGTATCTTTTGTTGCTTCAACAAATAACTACTATGTTTATATTGATGGTTTCTTTCTACTATTTGGTTTTCTGTTTATACTTTCGAGTTGGTATTCGTAAAATCAAAACAAAGGAAGAGAAAAGGATGGAGCGGGGAAAATGGATTTATAGATTGACTAAGGAAAGTGATGTTGTTTGTATTAGTGAGCTTCTAATGGATAGAACAACCTTTAAGATACTATGTGATATGGTTAGAGATAATGGATGTCTAAAGCCCACTAGAAACACATCGATAGAAGAGGTAGTAGCAATGTTCTTATACACTTTAGCACACCACAAAAAGAGTAATTGGTCATCTTTTTTTCCGTAGTAGAGAGACTGTGAGTCGGCAATTCCATCATGTTCTTTTAGCAATATTGAAGTTGCATAATATTTTGTTAAAGAAACCAGAACCTATTACTCAAGATTGTCAAGAAGACAGATGGAAATGTTTTCAGGTATAATAAGTGTAAGGTTTCGTCTCCATTGATAACTTAACAAATGTGATAAATTAAAGAAAAAGTTACGAATGACTCCATCTACTATGTTTCTTATTTTATATTATAGGGTTGCTTAGGTGCTTTGGACGGAACCTTAATTAAAGTTACACCTCCTAGTGACGAGAAGTCTCGATATCGCACAAGAAAGGGTTGTATTTCAACTAATGTATTAGGTGTGTGTTGTCCAAACATGCAGTTCATATATGTCTTACCTGGTTGGGAAGGTTCAGCGCATGACGGTCGTGTACTTAGAGATGCAATCTCAAGGCCTCAAGGCCTAAGAGTCCCCCGTGGATGTTATTATTTGGTTGACGCCGTGTATTGCAATGCGAGCTGTTTTCTTGCTCCGTATAGAGGAAAACGATACCACCTTAGAGAGTTTGATGGCCATCGACCAGAGACTGCCCAGGAGTACTTCAATATGAAACATTCTAAAGCAAGAAATGTGATTGAGAGATGTTTTGGATTGTTAAAAGGAAGGTGGAAGATTCTTGCATCCCCTTCATTCTTCCCAATTCAAACCCAAGTTCGAATTATAATGGCATGTTGCCTCCTACACAATTTGATTCGCAAGTATATGAGACATGACCCACAAGAGTCTATAGTTGAATATGATGAAAATGAAGAACAGGAAGAAGTAGAGAATGATGCTGAGAGTGAAGAAGTGGAATACGTTACCGATATTAATCCAAGTGACGAGTGGCTAACATTTAGGAATAATCTGTCAACTAATATGTTCAATGCATTCTCAAGTAGATAATTTTCGTTACTTAAATTTGGTTTTGTTTGAATTCGGATGTATTATTGTTGATGCTTTGATAATACTAAAACATTGTGGTATTTGATATTTTTAGCACACCTCCTTATTTGTATTTTACATATTACATGACGAAAATTAATTTTGTGATGGTCTTGATATATATATATATTTTTTATTTTTCAGTGGCAAATGGGTACATCATCTGATCGTGGGAGAGGAAAGAACAAACAATATTGGAGTGACGAGGAAGCCGAAACTTTGGTAGATGTTTTGCAAGGACTTGCTTGTGATCCTTTATGGAAAGTTGACGGGGGATTTAAAAACAATTATATGGTAGAAGTACGCAAGAGGATGATACAAAAGATTCCAACGTTCGATAAGGAAGTTGTCCCACACATCGACTCTAGGATTAAATATTTTAGAAATAAGTACAATCCAATTTCTGAGATGCTGATGCAAAGTGGATGTCAATGGGATGATGTCGAGAGCAAAATTAATTGCGAGAAACAATGGTTTGATGACTGGTGTAAGGTATGTGTATCAAAATATAAATCACAATACTAACCGTTTAATTCATCTTATAATGTTGGTTATGTTTTTGTAGAACCATAAGAATGCAACTGGATTATGGAACTTTAAGTTTCCCTATCTACATAAACTGGGTAGAGATAGAGCAACGGGATTAAAAGCTGAAGATATATCACAAGCTAGCGAAGATACCATTAACAAAAAGAATTCGTTTGTGTGCTCTTCTTCTGATAATGAAGATGAAGTTGTCATGTTGTCTGATACCCAACACTCTCCAACAACCCACACTGGAAAAAAATGGAAAAAACTATCCCCAAGAAAGGGAAGTCATCATAAAAAGAAGAAGTCAGTGACACCTCAACAAACCATGGATGAAAGGTTAGATGCATTTACTTCTGATTTTAAGTCGGTATGTCGTGAAATGGTATCACAAATTGGTGTTGTTACGACAACTTTGAGTGTAGATGCTAATAAATCTGATGCTTTGACTGAGGATAAAATGCAAGAGGTCATGAATGAACTTCTTAATATTGGCATATCTCACATGGATATTGGAAAGATTGTCGAGATTTGTTACAATGATCCCATCAAAGTTAAGACCCTGTTTACCCTTCCGAGTTATATGAGAAAAGCTTATGTTAATGGGTTCTTGTATCAAGAAAAATAGTTCATGAGTCGTATCTTCATGAGTCGTATCTTGGAAAACGATCAGATGTGTTTCTGTTTCTAAGTTTTAGCTTATCTTTGTAGGTTCATATGTGTTAGCGTGTTGCTGCAATTTGATATTGGTTCGACTTGCACGATCAGATGTGTTTTAGCTTATCTTTGTAGGATCAGATGTGTTTCAATTTCTACTTTGGTATTGGTTCGACTTGCATCAGGTTTGGGACAACACTTTTCATATATGTTAGCATGTCTAATCCAGAATTTCTATTTATGTGTATCGTTATGTGATCTCTTTTTTACGATGTTTATGATTACTTCGTACATTTTAATTTCTTTTAGTGATAGTATTGTTTTGTTGGAAAATCTTATTGGCATGATTGAAGCTTCTGTTTATTTTTCACCCATTACTTAGTACGGTATTTGTAAGTTTCTCAACGATGGTCCATGGTGACCTGATAGTTACGGAAAATTTGCAATGAGTCCATTTGTAGCTGTTGTTGTTGTCCTTTATTCTTGTTAGCTTTAGGACCAACTTTATCTCATGAGTAACTTTTGTCATATGAGCATTTTACGCTGTTTATTTGCTTTGCAGATATTTTCGGATTGTTCAAAAAATTGGATTATTTATTGGTTAATATTTTAAATTTACTAGTAATTGTATAGGATTAAAATGTTATAAAAAATTCTATTATATGTTAGAAAGATAGAACGAAACAACTTTTTATTGAATATAGAGTGTTTAATAACAAAATAACATTTATGGGTATGCTAATGAATTAATGATATTAACCAAGCATCAATAATGGAATGATAATACCTATTAGTTTTTTGTTATTTTATTATTTACAATTTTTACCCTAAAGATTATATATTTACATTTTAAGTTTTTTCTATAATGGTTTTATTTTGTCAATTCATTGTTTTAAGTTTTATTATAATGTAATGTTTTCTTAGTTTTTTTAAAAAAATTGTAATAGTTTTTAATTTAATAAAATGTATTAGTTTTTATTTTAATAAATTGTTTTTTAATTAATTTAAAGTTAAAAAAGAAAAAAGAAAAAAAAATAGGAAATCTCGTATCTCCCACAACTTAAGTTATTACTCCATCAAAAAATCCACAACTTTAATTATGGATGTCACGTCAACAAAAATTCTCACAATCATCCGCAACCCGAGTTATACCTCTCCGTGCTCTAAAAGTTGTATCCAACCATATATATAGAATGGGTGTTGTTATGACCACCCTCCCTACTCCACCCCTCCTATCTCCTAGTTTGTACCTTTTTTCTAGTTGGTGACCCCACACCCCCACTATCATATACAACTTATTATTTTATTTTTGTTATATCATTTTCTATTATAAAACCTTTATCTTCTTAAATATTTAGTAAACAAATTTAAAATAAATATATATTTATAGTCTTACGGTATATGAAATGATTTATAAATTTATAAGTTCTAGATTCAAATTTTATAGAAACAAAAGTATAAGGTGTGAATATTTACATCTCTAACATAATATTTGCATATCTAAGAAAAAGGGAAAAACGAAAAATATTTTGGAAAAGT
Organism: Senecio squalidus; assembly: GCA_910822075.1. NCBI lineage: Eukaryota > Viridiplantae > Streptophyta > Magnoliopsida > Asterales > Asteraceae > Senecio > Senecio squalidus. The sequence goes on from CAJVGC010000582.1 coordinate 8,830,626, forward strand.
TCTACTTTTTTTTTTTTTATCTATTTGTATAAATCTTAGAAAAATGTTATGTCAAATTTTATCTATATCTATAATAAAACATTTGATATGTTTCTTTTAATGTTGAAAATTAACAAATTACTAAACTATATATTCATTTAATTCTTATTTATTTATTTGCCAACTCATTTTTCCCTATAATATTAAACTTTTTAAAATAAATATTAATTCATATTTATTTTCATTAAATAATTAAATAAAATTTATATTTAATTTAGAGATATATTTTATTTATTAAAAAATAATTTAATATAATTTTATAGTTTATATTGTCAATCATATCGAATCATATCTTATCAAATGAAATGTTTTGTTAATCGTCTCTAATTAAACACTTAAACCTACCTTAAAAACAACAATATCAAAACTAACTTTTTTGAATAATACGAAAACGTCTCATTAAAAATCTTATCGTCACAGATTCTGTATTTTTTTTTTTTTTTTTCAATTTAGAAAGGATCTTTATAATAGTATTCGGTATCGAGATCAAGATTCCTTAAGTAGCAAATCCTTAAAATAAGTTCGGAAAGGTCCACCTATTTTTTTATACTACAATATATTAATCTAATGAATATATCTATCTATGAGCATTTTCTCATATGAATAGAAATGAATAAAAAATTGTTTACGTCTACGTTTTCATATATCTTTTTTATATCTCTATTTTTTTTATGTAAATAATATAACTATATAGTTTACGAAATATGTAATTAGTGAGGAGATAATACGAAAAGCAATTGATAATCACAACCCTATAATAATATATATTAAAAGAGGTGCATTAAAAGCCACATAGCAAAATATAGACCATTAGATAAATTTTAAGATTAATTTTACACCCTTAGATCAAAATGATAATTTCATATGACATCATAATTAATTATTTTCCTTTTAACTCTTTCATTTTAAATACAAATTTAACCTTTAACTCTGTCCAATAATGATCTTACATGTGACGGATAATCATCTTGTTAATTTGACGTTAGATGAAAATAGACCACTCCTTGAAAATCATCTACAATGAAGAAGGTTCGCAATTGGGAACACGTTCGAATGGGAAAAGTTATATTCAAGTCGACAGATTCCGTATATCGAATATATAAATAATAGAAGACGAATTTAGCATTTTAATACATAATTTATTTGTTCGTTATATCATTATACTGTTTTTTATTATACATAATATGTGAATAATATAGTACGAATGTTGCATTTTAATACACAATTTATTTTTTCATTAAATTATGTATAATGTTTGTTATTTTACGATACTTAAAAAATTAAAAAAAAACGACCACAAAAAGATAAAAAAAAACAAAAAAAACAAAAAGCGTCACATCTATGACACAAATGTGTCATAGATGGGACACAAGTGGGCCAGGGAGGGTGGACATAACCTTTTAGGGGTTGGCATAACCATTGCCATATAGAATAAAATAAATTACAATACCTCCACTGAGGTTGCTTTTTTAAGCTACCAACAAAGGTTGCTTCTTATAAACAGACATGTCGCTTTTGTCATGTTGTCTTCATTTTTAATCCTAGATTCCTAATTTCTACGTTTAGCCACGATAGTAGTTTCTTTTAAATCCAAAATTTGTTTAATATAGCCGGAAAGATGTTATTGACATTAATATTTTGTTGGTGCTCTTTTAATAAAAAAAAAATAAAAACATAATAAACAAATTAGAACAGGACATTTAGAGTTTCGAAAGAAAAATAAAGCGAATTACTAATTTTGTGTTTGAACGTCAACGCCTCAGTTCTATGCATCACCATCGTACAGTACGGGTATACTTCTAGTATCTACATTTTAGAAACATGTTATTTAAATTAATTTGTTTTTGTTTTAAACCAAAACGTATTAATTGCATATTAATTAAGTAAAAAAGTTTACGTTTAATAAGGAATCGATAAACAAGTATTCATTTGACATAACTAACCAATCGATTTTCAGTCGAAATTCGTTTAACTATACTATTGTAAGCCTAAATTCACATCCTTTGTTGTCACTTGACGCTTACAAATTTAGTCAGTAAAGTGTTCATCATAATTAAAATCTTGAAGCTCTTGAGTGCTTACATGTATCAACATCATTTGTCATTTAAAGTCTCGATAATAGGGATCTATTGAAATTGCCATGAAACTTAACACAATGACATAAAGTAACATGGACGTCCTTTCTTTTGTACTTATAGTTTTGTTTGAAATTATTTTCAAAATAGTAATTAGCATTGATTTTACAATCTAAAAGGTTCCCAAAAAAGTAGAAAATAGTTTAAATGAACTTATGTTGTTACTAATTCAAATGAGTAATTTTCGTGTGTAGGTCGAAATGATACATGTTCAATAGCCAAACACTTTGTTGCCTACTTTCGGTTATTTTCATAGAAAATGAAACGTTGGAGATCCTTTTAGACAAGACGAACACACTATTGAGACCCTATGATTTTCTTCGGACAAGAGTAGTAAGACATAAAAACGACGACTTTCAAATTTTCGACAATGAGACTATAGTCTGACTAGGGGGATGTTGAAGTAGAATCGGTTGGGAAAGAGTCTCATCCTTCATCTGCCTAAGCCTAGAAAATAACATACTTATAAAATATAAGTCTAAACCTAAAAAATAAGCTTAGACAAAGCGTTTGTTGGACTTATATAAAGGTTTATGGACTTATTGACTTTTAGTGTATGTTTCAGAATCTTAAATTTTATGGTTTATGTAATGACTTATGAGTTTATTAATATTTTTTAAGTCATAATAAAAAGTTTTAAACCTATATATTATTACGTAAACCACAAAATCCAAATTTATAAAATATAAACCGAAAACTAATAAACTAATAATTATTATAGGGTACGCTCCTATAAAGTCTAAGCCCTCAAAAGCGTAAAACAATAACATTTTTGAAATAACTTATGAAAATCCTTTCATATATAATAAAATAGAGCACTTAAATAACACATGACGAAGTAAAAGCGTTTGGATGAGTTAACTTTTTTGATTTCAACCGTTAGATCAAATTGACGATGTCATCAAATACTATTTTCATTTTATACCCTCTTACAATACATAATAACATTCTCTCTTTAATTATCATCTCAACTAAAATAAAAACAAAATTTTATTTTACTTATAAAATCACTCAATTTGGAGTATGACTTACCTTATTGTTATTTTAAATTCTCCTAATAAAAAATATTAAAACATTTGTATAAACGTAAATGTGTATATATATGTTATTATAATTATAAACAACATGTGTATAAACGTATATATATATATATATATATTATACGTATAATATTGTCTTTTTATAATAACTTAAAATCCACATAAACATAATGATTACAATTCAATTTTTATCTATGTTCGCGCTATCACGAGACAATAATCAAGTTTTATAATAAACAAACTTACATAGATTTTTTCATATTAACGTAAGCGCTTATTGATCTTAAGTTATAATAATAAACGTTCATATGCTTTACATAAGTCATAAAATCCGTATTTATAAAACATAAATTAAAAATCAATAAGTGAATAACTATTACTAGTATATAACTGTTGAAGTAAAAATCTTCGGGGACTTGTACCACCAACAATCTTCGAAAGATATCTTCTAATTAGAAACCTGTCACACGAAACAAACGCCTAAAGCTTATCGGGGGGTGTCCCCGATAAGGCTCGGGCGTGAGAGTAAGTATTCATGATGAGAATTTAGGGTTTAAAGGTTGTAAGTAGTTAATGTCTTTAAGAAGATGAAGGAATAATCAAGAACATTAAAGGAGAATGTTCTTGATTTAGTGTGTGTAAGGTTCAGATCCCTTTTCCTAGAATGGGTCTGAACCTATTTATACTACCTGGTGCTTCGGTCCATTATCCCTTGGATAATGGATTGTTCCTTCTTTCGGCGCATTATATTCTCTTCCTTGATGAATCTGGTCCATAGGCAGTGCCATCGGCACCTCCTTAATACCCAGCAGGCGATTGGTAAACCTCCAGTACCTTTTCTGCGGTACCACGTGGTACAGTCCTTTCAGCCGTCTGTCAGGTACTTTATGTCAGCTGAGCACGTGACACGTTTGGCGTTTCTTGTACTGGCGGTTTGATGTCGTCAGCTTAGTCAGCTGTAAATGGCTTCGGTTTGGCGCTCCCTTGAGCTTGCCGAAGCTAGCTTTACCGAAGCAGTAGGGTGAAAAGTCACTTTTGGAGTATATCTATATATACTCCAACATTCCCCCCCCCCCCCCCCCCCCCCCAGTCTAGTATGACGGAGCCCTAGCACCGTTATACTAGACTCTTCTAATTTCTTCCGTAGCCGTTGCTTTTCCTCATGGTAGTTCATCCGGTTTTTATTTGCGAAGGGTCAAATGTTGCCTTGTCATGCTCATTAATGCATCCGTTGCGTGTTGCTTTAATAACCCAAAGGGCAAACGTGCTTGTGTCAGTCATTATTGCAGGGTCATATCTCCCATAAATGCCGCCGTTTCACTCTCTCCACGCGCCTGTCCCCAGACATTCCTTTGACCCTCACGCGCCTGTCTGACAGTTTCAGACGCTCCCTTTATTTTCAGGATTTGTGCCTATCATGCGCCATACCGTTATACTGCGCCTCCTTTTTTCTATTTAAACCGAAATCTCCCTTCACTGTTTTCTTTTTACCTTCTTCCTAAGAATTCTTCTTCTTTTTTCCTTTCTTCTTGCTCAGAACCCTAATTTCTTCCTATTTATTTATCCTATTTTCGCCATTGCTCGTTGTTTCGTTTATACTCCACCCCATACAATGGGTAAATCTGACCTTTCTACTTCTTTCTGCACTCTCGTTCATAAGGAATTCCAGAAATTCTGTGAGCAGTATGAAATCGCCGCCAACTTTCGTGCTACTGAGCCCCTTGTTAAGAACACGGTGTTGGATTGCCCTCAGGGATCCATCGCCGAATATTGCAAGTGGTTCGAGTTTTCGAATCTTCGTCTACCTTTCACTGAGTTCTTTCTTTCAGTGATTGAGTACTATCGGATTACTCCTGTCCAGATGAATCCTTTGGGCATTCTCAGGATTATGTCCTTTGAGATTTTGTGTCGAGCGCTGGGCTTCGGCGCCACTCTTAGTCTGTGGCGTCAGTTTTTCAAACTAGCTCGCAACGGCGACTGGTTTATGGTGGAACGCCAGGCAAAGAATGAGCTGGTGGACAGGGACTGCTTTACTTTCGTCCCAACTGGTCTGAAGAAGTGGAAGGAGTCCTTCTTCTGGGTGAGCGCTTCTCTCGCTCCCATTGCTATGCCCTGGCGGTCCGTTACTGCCGGGGGTTTTAAGGATGAGGCTCCGGCTCCTACGGACGTGGAGAGGGGCCAAATAGAGCTTATCTTGGCGAACCCCATTCATGTTCGTCCCTACCCCACTGAGGTGTTGATTCTGGCTGGCGTGTGCCGGAACTGGATTCCCGTTAACCAAAAGCCTTCCATTGCTATTGGGAGCCGAAGTAAGTTTTCTCTTTTTCTCTCTTTTTTTTTTTGTTTTTTTTTTTTTTTTTTCGGTACTCACATGTGTCTTTTTCCTTTATTTGGCTAGCCTTGACGCTGCTGGAGTATCTGAAGCTCGAGAGCGTAGATGGCGTTCACTTTCCCCGTGTTGTGCTGGAGGTCGAAGAAGCCGGGATAGTCGAACAAGTAGGCGGCAAGTTCGTAGAGCCTTCGGCTACTCTACGCTCGTTACTTCCTGCTGCTTCGGCTGCGGCAACTGAGGAAGCGGTAGCTGAGGCTTCCGTTCCTAAGAAGAGGAAAAGGGTTCGGACCGAAGCCTCTGGCAGCAAGCCTCGTAGGCATAAGAAGGCTGCTCGAAAAGGTACGCATATTGACCTTACTTCCGAAGAGGAAGAGGAATGGTCAGGCTCTGGTCGTATTGTTTACCCCTTTTTTCCTGCCTCACCATGCTCCTCTTTCCCTTCGGTCGTAGTGTTATCTTCCTCTTCTTTTGAGTCCATTTGTCAGTCTGATTTTTGGTGCTCCGCAGAGTCTGCTGCTCACCCTCCTGCAGACCCTACTCCTCAAAATTTGGAGGAGGTGGGTAGAGTGCTTCAGGCTGCTTCCACTTCTGCTCCTCCTTCTGGTAAGAGTTTTCCTTCTGTTATTCATCGTACTTTTGCTACGGCCTCTTACTTACTTTGTTTTTTACTTTAATTTTTTGTAGGTGAGAGACCTACTGGACCGGAGGAGACGGCCACTCCGATGGTGACCGAACCGGAGGTCACGGTGCAGAGACCTACTGGCTTGGAGGAGATGGCCATTCCGATGGTGACTGAACCGGAGGTCACGGTGCAGAGCCAGGAGATCCTCGAATGCAGCGGTGGTGGTGACAGAAGTTGTTACAAATGTGGTGAGAGCGGCCACATGTCTGAGGAATGCCCCAAGGGTAGCGGGGGTGATCACTTCGAGGAACAAGAGGCTACTCCTCTTTCCCCTGGGGGTTCCGATCCTCCACCATCCGAAGATGCCTATGTCCCGGCCTGGGCCGCCGTTCCTAGCAGCAGCATGCAAGATATAAGTATTTGTCGGAGCATGCTCAACCACTTTGCAACTTCGTCGGAGTCAAGGCGCTGGAAGAAGAAGTCTGATGAGGTTGTTATGGCGAGGATGGACGTGATGCTGACTCAGTTGGCCGTAGGGGGTACTGAGATGAGGGCCCGCTACGGCAAACTTCTGAGGAAGCATTCGAAGCTTCAGAAGAGTCTTGCTGAGAGAGAGGCCGAGGTGAGGGAAAAAGATGCAGTAATTGCTTCCTTGGAGAGGACAAGCACCTCCCTGTCTCGCAAAGCAAGTTTTTACTATCGCCAAAGGAGGAAAGCTACTAGGCACTGCAAGAAATTGACTGTGCAGCTAGCTGATGCCCTTACCGAATTGGATACGGTGAAGGAAGAAAACTCTTCTTTAGCCGAAGCTGCGAAAACCCCTGCCGTTGCCCCAGGCATGAAGACGATAAGCCTGTCCGACTGGGATCTTACGGTGAGGGAGTTGGGGAGACTGGAGAAGTTTGAAGAGACTCTTACGTCTCGGCTGCAGCATGACGGAGCAGATGCAAAGAGAACCATTGATTTGCTGCAGGATGAGCTTGAGCAGGTTAAGGAGGCCAACAAAGCTCTCCTATCTGACAAGGAAGGGTTGCAGGCTAAAGTGGACTGGGTGATGGGGGATGGGATGCAGAGCTTCGTCCACAAGCTTCGTTCCAGTTATGAGTTTTCTTCCCCCTATGGTCGAGCCACTGTCTGTGCCATTGCTTCGGGTTTTGTTGACGGGGTAAGGAAGGGATACCGCTACCATAGGCTTAGTCCCCCTATGGATACGGTTCCGTCCTTTGATCCCCAGGCCGATCAAAGGTATGCAGAAGCAATGGCTGCCCTGTCCCAGCTGTCCTTTCCTTACCTTGATCTTCTCCGGGCTAGCTCACATTTATCTATCGAGGAACTTAAGGCTTTGAATCCAGCTCCCGCTCCGGACCTAGACTGCTAGGGTTGAAATGTGTGTTTTTTTTTTTTTTTTGTAATGGCTTCGGCCAATCTGTAATTACCACGGCTTCGGCCACTTTGTTAATGATAAGGGTTGTTTTCTGTATCGTGGTATGTTTGCTTATTTCATCTTTAAGTTAAAATATTTATTCTGAGAAGCGTCCTTCATCATAATAATTATTTTCTTAAGATATGTTCGACATTTATAACTTAAACGAATAACGTGTGTTACATTATGCCTTAACATATTTTCCGTTGTTACTGAGTTAATTAGAGAGGTTACTCAACCCTTCAGTACTGGGATATTCTCAGACCAGCATGGAGTTATTTTTGGATAGGCTGCTCAAACCTGTCTATGTTAGGATTCGAGTATCAGACTAACATGGAGTTTATTAGAGAGGGCACTCTCCCCTTCGTCTTCTAAGAGCGTAATGCTCTTAGGAATTTAATTATCATTAATTACTTGCTATTATAATTTAATCAATGGGCTTAAAAATTTGCCATGTACTGAGAAAATTGTTGCCCCTTAAATCCGGAGGCAACTATATCTTGTATTGATAAATAATCGGGCATTGCCCTTACACCCTTCCGAGGGAAGGTTTACAGGAGATTTGATATGTTTACATGTAACAACGCCGGAGGAGGTTTCCGTGCCAAGTTCTTGGGATTGCATCTCCTCCAACCATTTTCAATTTGTAGGCTCCATTTCCATACGCTTCGGCCACTTGGTACGGGCGTTCCCAGTTAGGCCCTAGCTTGCCTTGGTTCTCCACTCTACTGGCTTCATTGCTTCGGAACACATAATCCCCTGGTTTAAACGTGGTGGCCCTCACCCTTTGGTTGTAATACCCCTCAACTTGTCTCTTATACCTCTCTTCGTTGATTGCAGCTATTTCTCTTCTTTCTTCTAAGAGGTTCAAGTGAAGGCGAAGCTCCTCGGAGTTGGTCTCCGTAGTTCGCATCCTGTTGGTAGGCATACCGATTTCCGCAGGGATAACTGCTTCCGTCCCATAGGTCAAGCTGAAAGGGGTCTCCCCGTTGCTTGTTTTAACCATTGTTCTATGGGCCCATAGCACATGTACCAAGTGATCCAGCCAGCTTCCTCCTTCCTTATCCAAGCGGGTTTTCATCCCTTCCACGATGCTTCTGTTAGCACGCTCCACTTGGCCGTTGGCCTGTGGGTGGGCGACGGAAGTAAACTTCTGGTGGATCTTCATTTCTTTGCACCACGACTTGAGCGGATTGTCCGCAAACTGCTTCCCATTGTCTGATACCAAGACCCCCGACAGACCAAATCTGCACACAATGTTTTCAAAAACAAATTTTTTAACCTGGGGTCCGGTAATTGAAGCCAACGGCTTTGCTTCCACCCATTTGGTGAAGTAGTCTACTGCTACTAACAAAAATTTCACTCCTCCGGTGGCAACGGGAAAGGGTCCCACTATGTCAATGCCCCATTGGTGGAATGGCCATGCTGAAGTTACGGAAATCAGGGAGTGCTTAGGCAACTTGGGCACCGGTGAGTATCGCTGGCAACTGATGCATCTTTGGATCTCATCAGTTGCATCCCGATGCATAGAGGGCCAATAATACCCTAAGTTCATGATTTTTGCCACCGTAGCTCTTGGGCCAGAGTGCATCCCACACGCCCTGTTGTGTACCTCCCTTATAACATAATTGGCCTGCGTTGGTCCGACACATCGCAGCAACGGCATCAAGTATGATTTCTTGTACAGAGTTTCTCCTTCTAGGACATACATAGGACTTTTAGCCCTAATTTTCCTAGCTTCGGCTTGATCACTTGGTAGCGAACCATCTTTAAGAAATCGGATGATGGGTGTCATCCAGCTGGGCCCTTCCTCTTCAACAATCGTGTGTACCTCCTTGGCATCGATTGATCTTTCTTTTAATGTTTCCACCAATACGCTTTTGGACGCATGGGGAAAGGTCAGGTTTGTCAAAGAGGCCAGCTTGCTTGCCGCATCTGCTTTCGTGTTTTCTTCCCGAGGCACTTGTTTTATGCTGAAGCTCCGGAAACTGATTTTCAGCTTGTCCACCAATTCTTTGTATTTTATCAGGGATTCTCCCTTTGTTTCGAAGTCTCCGTTCACTTGGTTTGCTACCAGGGATGAGTCTACACTTACTTCCAGGTGCTTCACCTTCATCTTGGCGGCTATCCTGAGCCCGGCCAAGAGCGCCTCGTACTCCGACTCGTTGTTGGTGCTAGGAAAATTGAACTTGAGGGCGTAGGTGAATTCTGCTCCGTCAGGGTTGATTAAAAGAACCCCTGCCCCTGCTCCGGTCGAATTACACGCTCCATCTGTGAACAAGGTCCATACCTCCTTTGTCTCGCTGGAATTTCCATGGCCTTCCTGATCTGGTTTTCTTGTCATTTCCTGACTTTGTTGGGTAGGGGGTGTTGGCAACGGTATTTCTGCTAAGAAATCTGCTAGGATCTGACCCTTCATCGCCTGTCGTGGCCGATACTCAATGGCAAATGCCCCCAATTCTATTGCCCACTTGGCTAGGCGTCCCGAACGCTCTGGGGTTGCCAGGATATCTTTGATCGGTAATTCGGTTAGGACCACGATATGATAAGCTTGGAAGTACCTCCTTAGTCTCATTGCCGCGTGTATTAAAGAAAGCGCCAGTTTCTCCATCGGCGGGTAATTCAACTCCGCTCCTTGCAAGGCCCTGCTAACAAAGTACACGGGCTTTTGTTTCTTTTCCAATTCAGTGACCAGGACAGCACTGACCGTTTCGGGTGATGCTGCCAAGTAGACCAAAATTTCCTGTCCTGGTGCCGGAGCAACCAACGTGGGCAGCTGTTGAAGGTATCCCTTCATATTGACGAAGGCTTCCTCAGCCTCCGCAGTCCATTCAAAATCCTTCACATTCACACATTTTTTTAAGGTTTTAAAGAAGGGAAGTGACTTCTCCGCTGACCTCGAGAGGTATCGGTTGAGGGCTGCTAATTTCCCGTTCAAGCTTTGCACTTCACCCAGGCTCTTAGGGGATTTCATTTCAGCCACGGCTCGTACCTGATCTGGGCAAGCTTTAATCCCCTTCTCCGTTATAACATGCCCTAAGAACCTTCCTTCTTCCACTCCGAAGGTGCACTTCTTTGGGTTCAACTTCATATTGATGCTTCTGAGATTTTTGAATGTTTCAGCAATGTCATATATCATCTCCTCTTCTTGATTACTTTTGATTACCAGGTCATCAACATAAGCCTCCAAGTTTTTCCCTATCTGGCTTCGGAACGTTCGATCAATAAGCCTCTGATATGTGGCTCCGGCTTTCTTCAACCCAAATGGCATCTTCTTGTAGCAAAAGATTCCGAAGTCCGTGTAAAACGCTGTTTTGTCTTCGTCCTCTTTTGCCATCTGGATCTTATGGTACCCTTGATATGCATCCAGGAAGCATTTATACTTGAACCCCATTAGCGAATCTATCTTCCAGTCTATCTCCGGCAACGAGTAGTTGTCTTTAGGGCACGCCTTGTTTATGTCTTTGAAGTCGATACACATTCTCCACGACTTATCGCTCTTCGCTACCATGACTGGGTTTGCAACCCATGTTTGATATCTTGCTTCTCTGAGTATGCCCGCTTTGACTAGCTTAGTCACTTCATCCCTAACAACCTTTGTCATGGCCGGAGCCATTCCTCTCTTTTTCTGCCTAACGGGTTCTATTCTGGGGTATGCCTTGAGTCTATGCTCAGCTACGCTCCTCGGCACGCCCGTCATGTCCGTTGGCTGCCACGCAAAGACGTCTAAACTGTTACTAAGCAGGGTGAACAATTGTGATGTGTATTTTATAACATAAAATTATTTAAAGTTTAGAAAAGGATTTTACCAAAGTAGATTAACACACAATACAGGCAGTGTACCTGATCGTACGCAAATATAGATTCAGTAAGTCCGGATCGAACTCAGGGAACGTGTATTTATATCCGTTATCTCAAATTATATAATTAAACTAAATAAAGCAATTAAATATGGGGGGCGTTTTAGTTCTGTGAGAACATATTTTAGAAAACAAATAACTAAAGTAAAAATAGCAAATTAATTAACTAAATGGATTTGCGGATGAAAAACTGTTTCGAAAAGTCTTTTAGATTTAATCAATATTAAAAAGCAACGATTACTTGGAATTACGTTTCACCTGGATCATGATTAATAAGAACATGTTTGATTGGTTTAACTGTGATTTCTATAATAACTAGATTTCCCGCTAGAGTTATCTAATCCTACAATTTTAGAGAAAGATCATACGACTAATCGTACATCAAGAGCTATCTTAGATTATCCACTCTAAATTGAGCTTTAATGTCACTATTATTTACAATTTAATCTGTCGACTACGAATTAACTAAAGTCTCAATTATTCAATTTTGATATAATTGTCATGTTCATTCAATTCACTAAATTACTAATATCTTAGCCTATCTCAATTAAGTCTCAAGCTACAATTATCTAATAAATCATATAATCGTAAATAACTGATAAACTTATAAGAACGCTAGTTATGTTATAGATCTATCAATCACGCTAAGTAGTAAATTTAATGACTTTGAATAAACATGGATCGCGATTAAACGTAAATAATAAAGGAAAAACCAATTAGTTCAAACAAAAACTTAATTAAACATAATCCAGGTTCAACAATCCAAGCAATCGCTTAATGAGTTTAGCTCATGTTGGATTGTAAGCAAATAACAATAGAATTCTTAAAACAAAACATTGTATCAAGAAAATAATGCATAAAAGTTCAAACCAAAAGTAGCTAACTTCAAAGATGATTAAAGAGCTTAATCAACGCTTCCAATGTGATATAATGCTTCTAGGACTCTTCTTGCAGCTCTCCAGGTCGGATGTAGGGTGAAAATAATGAATAAGATGTCTAAAACCCGAACCCTAGAAGCCCTATTTATAGATATCTGAACCGCCCTATTTAGCCGGCGGCTGGCTGAATTCAGCCAGCGGCTGGAATGCGCGGGTAGAAAAGTTGCTTCCGCGGCACGTTAGGAACAAATGGTGAAATTTTAATTCAGCCGCCGGCTAAAAGGATTCAGCCGCCGGCTGTTTTCCAGTCTTCACTTTTCTTGCTCGTTTGTCTCCGTTTCAAGCCGTTTTTAGCTCCTTTTCGCTCCATTACCCAAATGTAACTCTAATCTGCAATTATCACTGAAAATATACCAGATCATAATAAAAGTTGCAGAAAACTAGAGTAAATATGAGAAATATGACTACAAAAAATAGATTATTTTAGGCATATCAAATTCCCCACACTTGAATCTTACTTGTCCTCAAGTAAACTATCAGATTTAGAACAAAACAAACATCTTCGATAAAAATAAAATACCCAATGAATCAAGTAAATTACAAAAAATTTATTTACGAAGATGAATTTAACAATTACCAAGCCAAAATTTAAATGCATAACTAAACATCTCACGATTTGGGAAGTATAACACTCAATCACTCAAAAAGCTAAGCTAAGTGTAATATATATGTGAAATCGCTCAAAGCTCAGTCATGACAAGTATTCTATCATAGGCTTGATAACGATACGCTTCTCCACCAATAGAGTCTAAGTAACTAGTTCAGAGGACTTATGGTCATATCAATGGGTGATGGGTAAAATAATGGAAAAATGGGATGAAAGTGAATTAATATGAATGATATGAAACAAATAAATTCCAATTAGTCTACAAATCCAAATATTTTAGTCAAAAACCATATTACTTTCAAAACTCGATTGATTATCCCTAATGGCTCATTCTGATGAAACTTCCAAGACCAAACTTCGCCTTAATTCTTCAACGGTTCGATTGAGAATTTTATTTCTCGCAAATTTCGTTAAATCACTTCAACAACTATTGGTTACCTAGTACGGGCTTTACTAAATATTTTTTTTTTTTTTTTATATATTAAAGACACCGCTCAAAAGGTCTATCAAAATCATGAATAACTCTTAACTTATATCCACATGTAACTTCTTTCGTGAACTTAAGTAACTTAAACAATTCCATGCCATCACATATAACAATTCGTCTAATAATCAACCAAGTTAAGAAAGAGGAAAATTTTCAACAAAAATATCTGGATTAAACGACTTAGACATTTAGGCTCAATTTATGGAATATATATCTGGAAAGGTGAGAAAAGAAAAAGGTTTGGAGCAAATATGGTATCTAAACGTCAAAAACACTAAAAATGAGTGTTCGATAGGTAGTGTGAGTCAAATAACCAATGTAGCTATCGACTATAAGAAACGAATAGGCCAATCAACGGTTTAACAATCCTAATTCTTTTGCCTCTTTCCTGGTTACTAATAAGTAAAACTTATGCTCATTCATAGCCTCGAAGCGTATACAGTGTCAAGTTCTAAAGTCTACAAGTCACCAGCACACTCATAAAAATTGAAGATAAAAGCATATAAAATGTATGCTATAATGGCTCAAATCCTCACAATTATGTAACGGGTAGGTGTGCCTAGTTATGCAACTAGTTAAAACTAATTACGAGAACATGTCAAAAATTTTAAATTTTCACACAAAAATGTTCCTAAGGACAAATAGATTCTTTCCTATCCCCTTCCCCACACTTAAACAATACAATGTCCTCATTGTAAAAAAAATTTCAGCGAATAAGTGTAAAAAGAAAAAGAGAAAGGAAAAAAAACTCCCCCATTTAGATGTCGAATGCTGTGAAAGGAGATAGCAGTGGAAAGAATGTATGGCTGTAAAAGCATAACGTCCTCAAAAAATCTGCATAGCTCTCCATTGAAAATTTGAATTTTCGGCATTACTTCCACTAAAATCGGTGATATTCTAAAATGGGAAAAACACATGCACACATATTAAGTACCACAAATAAATAATAAAAAGTTCATAATCCAACCATAATACAAAAATTCAAACAATAATCCATACGAGAAAATAAAAACAAAATAGTCTCAAATACACAAACATAACCCCCAAATCATCACATGTCTGGCCACTGTCCTCTCCAAGATGCCCTCTGCCGCTCCTGAGTGGCTCTCTGCTCCTCCTCATCCTGCTGTCGCTGGGCCTCGGTAGGAGGATGGTAGTGCTGAGCGGACCACATATAGTGGCGATCGTCATAGGTCGAGGAGGATGGCTGATCCTGGTCCATAGGAGTGGTACTGCCAAAAGAATGATAGGATCCGTCGTATGCCTGATAGCTAATACCCGCACGCTGGTGGTACTGGTACAACACCTCATCCTGATAACGGTTCCTGCTGTCAAACTCCGTCTGCAAATGTCCGACCTGGTTGCTGACCTGGCTAATGTTGGAGTTGAGATCGTAGTATCGATCCTCCATGCGGTCAGCGAATGAGTCGAATCGGGATGACATCTGTCCCATACTCGATGTCAATGCAGCGATCTGAGCTGTCAAATCCAACTCCTGAGCTGGCGGAGCATCCTCCTCATCTGACTCCTCAACAATCCGGCTACTGCTCGCCCCATCGACCCGTTTAATCTCAGCCCATCTGTAGGTCGCATGGCCCCCTGGAGCTACAAACCTAATAACTATCCCAGCCTACTTAAACCATGCTGCACCCAAAAGACGCATCTCCGGTGTCAAAGTGGTACAACTGTCAAACCCTGCTCCCCGGAATCGCAAACGTTTACCAATAGCGGAAACAAAATGACCTCCCCTAATCACACTTCCGGGTCGTGCGCCCTTCAGTATGTTAGTCATCCATCGGGCTAAAACATAGGGAACATTGACGGGCCGCTTTTGCACAATGCAGCCTAACCAGAACAACTCCTCCTTATGGCATTTCTCAATGCCCGTCTTGCGGCCAATCACAAATAAACAAACCATGGCAAAGATAGCCCTGACCTTAGGGTCTCGAATCTGCGTGTAAGATGGTGCACGGGCGGTGGTGAAGACTTCATTAGCTATAATGGGCCATATGGCTGCGTTCTCTCTATAATCGGGATTTTTAATCCCCTGAGCCATGAAATCACCAAAATCCGGGTGTGCCAAGTCAGACTCGTCAAATAACCCGAGAGCTTCCCCAAACTCTGTCAGTGTCATCTTCCTAACCTCTCCCCCTAATAGAAACTGTACGGTCTTGTGGGTTGGATCGGGGTCGGCGTGGTTGAAGGTGAAGGAGCTATAGAACTCATAGGTGGCCTCGATGTAGATCGGCTCATTGATAGAAAATAATCGATCCCAAGCTCTACAGATCAATCCCTCATAAGTCACCTCGAGCATTTCTTCAATTTCAGCAGCCCCTGATTGAAAACGTGTGTCATGTGGTATGACCTCGTTCAAAAAATGCCAATCGATACCGTTAGGGGCATATACTGGGTACTGCTGCATAGTGTTCAATTTGGCCTGGATTTCTTCCCGTCTTTGATGAGTAATTCCTCGCCTAACTGAGGATACTTGTAGGTACGGGTGATTGATGTCATAAAGGGGAACGTGAGGTGGGACCTCTTGCTGGACATTTTCATCGGCCATAATCTGCATAAAACAAGTCAGAACAACCATATTAGTAATAATAAACAGCTCGAAAAAATAGAAAGTCGCAAAAACAGGTCGAAACAGAAAGCAATAAAATTTCAAACAGCATTATTTAGCCGCCGGCTGGAAGGGAACCGCCGAGCTGGCCAGAATCAGCCGCCGGCTAAATGCCAGGTGCTGTTATGCTGTTGCTATTAACTGTTCGAGCTGCTGTTTAAGGACCCCTATCAAAAAGAACATGCAAGCCACGAATTTGCACACATAAATCTCGTTGAATCTGTTAAACCACATCCTTACTCTATAATCACAATTCAAAGGTTAACAACTAAATCCTACAAAGAATTCCATTATCAAACCAACTACACTTAAACACGCATTTTTTTCGCCAATTAAAACATAGAAATTTGCATTTAACACTTAATTTGACCATCAATGAGTAGCAAAGAATCAACCTAGCAACTAATTGTAGTAATACCAAGTGACAAATTCCTAGCAAAAATCCCAATTCTTCAATTACTTCTAAACAAAATTAAACCATGGAAATCGAAAATTAAGCAAGTCTTAAGTATACAAATCATCTAAGGAATGAATCCTAACAATTAATTGTAAAATTAAGCAATAATATTTTCGGATTTGAAAACCCCCAATTCGTGTTCTTCATGAAAAATCAAAGAAAAACAAGCAATAGGAGTGTAGAAATCATACCTTGGTGTTTGAATTAGAAAAGAAAGTGAAAATATTGGAAGGAAATCGACTAAAAGTTGCTGTTTTTCTCTCAGCCGCCGGTTAAGAAGATAAGAGTGTGTGTGTGTGAATGTGGATGAGAAAAACGAGTTTATATATTTTTTCAAAACCTGGTGTTTCAGCCGGCGGCTGGAATTTTTTAGCCGTCGTCTGGCTTTTAGCCGCCGGCCAAATTTTTCTGTTCCAAAAAAAAAGTTTTTTCGTTCGGTGGTTTAACACGATCTAACCTGGTTTCCGACATGTTTAGCAGCTCTCATATGATGATCTAAGTGAACCTGAAACAAAAAAATCAAAGATTAAAAATAGAAAAACACGTAGTGTACATATATTTTTGGTTTTTTGTTGTTTTCTAATTTTTTTGTATTTTTTTTTTTTAAAAAATTTTCTGAACAAAATAAAATAAAGGGAAAAGAAGCGGGTTGTCTCCCGTAAGCGCTATTTGTTTAGTGAAGAGTCGTTAAGCTCGACTCAAACAACGTTTGTTCACCGTCACGTTCATGGAGATCGAGCTCCTCGTCGTCTCCAAACAAGTCAAACTGGTTGTCACGTCCATCGGCATAATATTTCTTCAATCTATGCCCATTCACCTTAAAACTTTCGCCCTTTTCGTTGGCAATCTCCACTGTACCGTAAGGGAATACATCTAGCACGATATACGGCCCCGACCACCTTGACCGTAATTTTCCCGGAAATAGCTTCAATCTGGAATTATAGAGTAGAACCATATCACCGTCGATAAAGTTCCTATCCGTCTTGATACGCTTATCGTGCCATTTCTTCGTCCGTTCCTTGTAAAATACCGAGTTCTCATAAGCGTTCATGCGCAACTCGTCCAATTCCTGTATCTGGTGGAACCTGTTCTTCCCTGCAGGTATCATTTCCATATTTGCAGCCTTCAAAGCCCAATAGGCCTTGTGCTCAATTTCAACGGGTAAGTGACATGCTTTACCATAAATTAAACGATAAGGAGTACAACCAATAGGAGTTTTAAATGCAGTCCTATGCGCCGCATCGTCTAACTTATCGGACCAATCCTTACGATTTGTACCGACCGACTTTTCCAAAATGCGCTTCAAGCCTCGGTTAGTAACCTCGACTTGTCCGCTTGTTTGGGGGTGATAAGCTATTGAAAACTTATGGTTAACTCCATATCGTTTCAACACCTTCTCAAGTTGGGCGTTACAAAAATGTGTACCTCTATCACTAATTAAAGCTTTAGGGGTACCAAACCGGGAAAATAATTGTTTCAAAAAATTGACGACGACTCGCGCATCATTGGTGGGTAAGGCTTTCGCTTCGGCCCATTTTGATACGTAGTCGACGACTACTAAAATATACTTATTTCCCCGACTTGAAGGAAAGGGTCCCATAAAATCAATACCCCAGACATCGAAAATTTCACATACCTGGATGCCCGTTTGTGGCATCTCATCGCGCGAAGAAATATTACCAGTTCGTTGACAAGCGTCACATTTCTTCACAAACTCGTGAGCATCCTTGTACACTGATGGCCAT